>JBBPQV010000212.1:0-30680 GCA_038092675.1 Boletus rufocinnamomeus
ACGCTTGAACGATGTCTCGCGAAGCACCCCGCCGAGCGACCTGGTCTTTAGAAACCTAGAAAACGCTTTCGAGTTGTCATATGCTGCGTCAAGCTGCGCCGTTTCCGTGGCCATCGCATCTTGCAACGTCGTTCCAGGTACCAGCTGTCATATAGTGGAGATTTCGTGTGAATGGGGCCCACTGCCCGGGAAAAAGACAAGAGGAATGGAAAGTTGGTCACCCTGCCCAGTTTGATCAGCTTTTCAACGATCGGAGCGACGATGGACTCGTCCGCTCCGGAAACACTGCCGTCCTTTTGGGTGTTTGTCCAGTCGGAGAAGACGCCCACGATCGCGGCTGTATTTCCCGGCGCCAACAGTATCGTCCACGACTTCAACACGACTCGCATATCCCCAGAGTCCGGAAACGTGTGGGCGGCGAGGTTGATGCGGTCGAATCGGATGCTCGGCGTTAAGCCGTATCTGGAATACTGCCCGTCCGAAATGTCACGGGCGAGCGTATGCGCGTCAGTGTTGAATACACGGAACGTGACATCGAATCCGCGGATCCGCTTTGCAAACGTTCGTAATTGGTCGGAGAGATAAAAGTACAGACAGCCGTAAATGTCCTCGGGTTGTGCCCCGTATGCTTGCCCTGACTTGATGATCTCGTTCGGACTGCACATGGAAAACAACGATGTGAGTGAAGCAATGTTGGAAATGGATGCTTTCGACCTACTCCCAGGATGCAAGTGGGTTCTCAACGTTATCCGCAAGCCAAGTACCACAAGGCGAAAACAGGGAGGTGTTGGGTGCCGTATAGCAGTTACTGACGGCGCTGAAAGGAAGGACAACCCCAGATCGCCAAAACGCCATAAATGCAAGGCTGTGACAAGGTTTTACCCCCGTCAGCGCTCGATTTCTGGCGTCTAGTCGAACTGGCGTTGCATAGACGCGCTCATACTCGTCTCGCGCTTGCGACGTTGACAATGTGGGGCCTGCAGTATACAACAGACGGTCTGTTATCTCCTGAGGCACCAGACAAGTCAATTTCGCGCGTCGACCTAGGTCGACAGAGAGGGGTTCTGTCTTGTCGGTGTGCTGTTGCAAAATCAACGCCAGTAAAGCGAGGATACGAAGGCGGTACTCCTCTGGTAAGAAGACAGAGTACCAAAAATGCAGTGCTATGTCGGCGGCGACCGCTTCGTTGGGCATAGCACCAAGGATCAGGAGTAAAACGAGATTGCGCGACACAATAGTCTTCGAGGTGTCGTTGAGCAGGATGTGGAGACGTCCTGTATAGTCAGACCCCAGTGCGTTGACTGTGCGTACGACGTTCCGAAGATCTCCGGCAGCTATGCAAGGCGAAACTTGAGAAGAAGGGAGAGTAGGGCCGAAGGGGTAACCCACCAACAAAAGCCAGAGAAAAGTCTCTCGTCTTATCCTTTTCATTGTTTTTGAGGTTGATGATATCCACTGCAGGCAGGTTTCCAGATCTAGGTTACAAGCTGATCAGTTGGCGAATAGTCTCTACAGAAGTCTAAAGCGAACAGCGGCGCCGCCATCGGTGTGATTTCTTCGCGTAGGGGAGGTGGTCTCGGGGGACATTGATTGTCGTCCTGAGAACCAGCGACTTGGCAAGCGCCCGAACCAGGGAGAACACCACAATCTGCCACTGATCAGCTTCCGATCGTACGTTGAGAGTACAAACGCACTTCGTTTATGAATATTCCTATGTTCTCTCTCACATTTCTTCGATACATCGCCATTGTATAAGTCATTGGGAACAAGCACTCCAACCCAGGCCTTACCTGTGAACAGTATGACACCAGTTTGCATCTACCACAAGGTAACCTGGCAGGATTCAGGCAGCGGTTTGCGCAAGGTAATGCCTCGAGGGGAGGGAACGTGAGCGGCATCAGGGTGTCTTCAATCGTACTGCCGAGGGCATCGCAATCAGACGCTGCAAATAATCCCAGCGGATCGTTTGATTTGAGGAAGGAAGTGAACACAGAATCAGCCATGGTATGGTGAGCGACAAGGAGGGGATGCCCAAGTACGCCTTATAGCTGTTTTTTTGGGTGATCGATATCGCCGACCATGACGGCAACACATGGGTGAGAGAACTCGAGACACCATGACCCCTAACTCCTCATGGAATAAAACGTGTTTACCTTTTCTAGTGACGAACATCCTCCATAGGGGTATTGGAAGTCTTGGCATCGGTCTCGGCCCTAAGAATGGAAGCATTTCATCGAGAAATCAGTTCATGGTTGTCAAGGAAGCGCAAAACCACCCCAAATGATTCTCGAGAGTAACATAGAAGTAGCTGTACTACATACGGCAGGAAATCGTCTCCTTGTACCTTAGGATCTATGCCTCGCTGTGGCCGAACTCGACATAACGTTCCAGCCATGTCCGATTGATCAGTCGAGTCTGTGGTTGAAGGGAAGCGTCAGGGATCCACCAAACTCTGAAAGAATGAATTCGACACACGTAACGATACCACGTTTCATCATCAGCAAAGTTGGGAAGAGCGTCCGGTTTAGCATCGACAGCAGTCTTCAAGCGCTATCAAGGTTCGACGTTTAGAGTCCAGCACGGGTATTTTAAAGCTTCCACGTCACATACGTGTGAGATGATCTTGTGGACTGTCCTTAACTGGAGTTTGACATCGGCACCACCATGAGCCTTCCAAAACTTGGAAAATGCTTTGGAAGTATCATAGAAGGCGTCGATATCATCCATGGCGAGATACACGGCCAGCATTGGGTCCGCCCCAGGACGAAGCTTCAGCAAGGTCAGTAACGATGGTCCCAACAAGGAGGACAACTTGGCAACATACCCGGTTGCTCCTCCTCATCAAGTCCAATGTGCCTTTGAGCACCGACGGGCCAGCGTCCGCAACACGACCCCTTTCTGCATATGCTACCCAGTTCATGAAGTACCCAGTGAGAGCGGCATTATCGGTTTTCGCGAGAAATGGCCCCCAGCCACTCATCACATCTCGTATACCAGCATAATTTGGGTCCATGATATTCGACACGTCAATGCGGTCGAATCGGGTTGTGGATGGAACACCACACTCAGCAAGCTTGCCCTGGGAGATGTCCCGCGCCAGTGCGCAGGCTTCAGAGTTGAAAACATGAAACGAGATGCGGTGTTGACGTATGTGTCGGGCAAACGCTCGTAGTTGGTCTGACAGGAAAAAGTAAAGACACCCGTAGACATCTTCAGGCTGAGCGCCGTGGGCCTTCCCTGCACAGAAAACCTTATCCATGCTAAGGGTGATGTCACTGTTCAATCCTGATTTCTAACGGAACGGAAACTTACTCCCAGGATTCGAGGGGGTCTGCGAAATCAGTTTGTAGCCAGATGCCGTTAGAGAAAAGAGAGGGGTTAGGCACATTGCAATGAGCATTGAGGGCTCCAAAAGGTAGGATGATGCCAAATCGCCGATACTCGAGGAACGCAAGACGATGCGAGGGCTTCAGCCCCATATACATTCGGTGTCGAAGATCGACACGAGATGGCGCTTGCCTCACACGTTTATACTCGATTTGTGCTTGATCGGGAGTCATTACAGGCCCAACGTTCTCCATCAAAAGCCTCCGGACGTCAGAGGAGACCAGGCAAGTCAATGTCGAATGAGGACCCAAAGCAGCGACGATCGGGCCCGCAGAATTGCCATTCTTCAGAAGAGCCGACACCATGGACAGAATACGGAGGCGGTATTCCATAGGCATGAAAACAGAGTACCAGAAGTGGAGGGCTATATCTGCGGCGATAACTTCGTCCGGTATTGTTCCCAAGATCAAGAGTAAGGCGATGTTGCGGGATACAACATAGGGATTAAGGTCATTGAGCAGGATGCTCAGTTTCCCGGAATAATCTGATCCAAGAGCATTGACAGTTTCGATAATGTTTCGAATATCACCTGAAGCTGGAGGGCTGTTAGACGAAGAGGAACACCTATATACGCAAGCCACCCACCAGCAAACGCAAGCGACAGGTCTGTTTTCAGGTTCTTCTCGTTGTTCGGTAGGTTGACAATATCCATAGCCGGCACATTGCCCCAACTGTCAGGATGTCAGTGTTTTGTAATATAAGCAGAAGTAAAAACAACACAGACAGTGACATGCCCAGTGATAGCCTATCTTGGAATCGGTTTGCAAATTCTTCGGCTGTCGACATATTGGATTTGAGGAGAAAACTAGGATCGCGACCCTCAGCAACCCAATCTGGTTTCCAGTTATTCGATCTGATAGCATCCTTGCAATCTTCTCGTAGCTTAGGACAGTTTGGTCTCGCGAGTAGATTGAGACTGACCTGGCTTATGGATGACCCAATGAGCCCTTTGACATTCCTGCAGGCGCTATGAGTTAGCATCCAACAGTGCTCAGACAATAGTGCATACCTTGGAACAGTAAGACACTAGCTTGCAGGAGCTACAGGTTAGTTTGCCTGGGTTTTCGCAAACGTCATGTTTGTCTACATTGACGTTGGCACACGGGAGTACGTCCAACGGTGGAAACTTGGGGTTTTTATTCACTACGCTGTCGATCATTCCTTGCCAGCCTCCTGTAAACATCGAATAGAGTCCTCCGAGGAGTGATGGGCCAGAATCCTCAGGAGGGAGGATGCGGATATCAGAACTCATCGATTAACACTGAGTGAAGAGACGGGGGTCAGAAAGTAAAGTTGATAGACAAAGATCGATTGAATACCCCCGTCTCTAATACTACGCCTCGCCTCCAACATGCGGCATGGAATCTTCGTCATGCAACCATCCTAGGACGCAGAGGATCAACCCCCTCTACTTTTGGTATCCATCGCCGGCGCTACAGTGCTCTCGGCGCAAAGAGGCGTCGTGGAACCACTTATAGCAATGAGCTTGGTTCCCGGAAGAATTTTGTTCAACTGAAAATTAGATGTGGAACAGCGCCGTGGACTATTGCTCGGAAGACATGGATCCAGAACTTGTCCACACCGAACAGGGCTCGGTGTACGCAATGTGTCGTGTCAGGCAATGGATTCAGACGCGTTAGGGAACGATGACTGCTTGTGTGGTGAAAAGAGCAGAGTTGATGAACGTGGGGAGTAAGTTCGAGTTGCTTTGAGCCGAATGTCATTTTCGGCCGACCATGAAGCGAGTCATTATCACTTTCGCTTTGCTTATCTAGGTAGATAACTCGTCGACCAGCTCGACTCTGGTCGCATCACATACTTATACCATCAATCAATCTCAAGACCTCGATTCTGCATCGAAGACAGTCGAATTTATAATTGTCATGGCTGTCGCTGTTGGAAGCAAAACCTTGGGGCTTGCGGTCCCACCGTTCACCCAGCATGCCATCTCCGTTTCTCTTCCAACTTGGAATGATAACGTCGGTTATGAAGAGGGTGAGAAACGCATTGTGGATTCGATGGTCTCGGGATATCCACGCTTCTTCATACATCTAAGCATCCAAAAGGTACGTAACGTGGTATCACCGAGCGTCGCCTTGATTGGTCCTCATTCCGTTCAGCTCGCATGGATCTGTGAACAAAAATTTGGGATGAACGGGGAGAAGTGTCTGTTATGTCCCTCCAAAAAGATTGCAGACCAGTGCCGAACCTTCATACTTAACCGAGCCGCACTCACAGGAACCCCAACACACGTGAGACTTGTCCAGTACTTCATCTGTCCCGAGGACTTTTCTGCACAAACACATCAATGTGCCGAGCTGCACATCGCGCTCTTTCCTGCGGACATCTTCCCCATCGCAAAACAATTTTGGCAACACACTGGCCTGGGCATCTCCTCTCGGTTTGCTGAGCATTGCCTCTCCCTTTGGCCCGGCCAAGACAAGCAAAGCCCACAATCATCCCCACCAAGCCCGCCGATTCTATCTCATCCGCCTACTAGACCTTCCAACCCGTATTACTCAGTCAAGCAGCTGGCGGCTCGGATACCATCGGGAGAAGTCAGCAAGCCACCAAGTACCACCATACCTTCGGACGTGTTGAGCCAGGATCAACGCACGTACCTCGAAGAACGATATGGGCGTAACCTGCCTCTTAGTGCCGCCGCATTCGCAAAGCGCGCCCTCCGGAGACGTATAGCTGGGGTTCTTATAAGGGACAACTTCCAAGACGGTCCGCAGGGACCCTGCGCTGGCGCACAGGACGTCGAGATTGGACCGAGCAATAGAGGCGTTCAGGATGTCAGTGAAGATGACGTGTTTCTTTACCCCACGGGAATGGCTGCGATTTGGAATGTCCACCAGCTCTGCCTCCGAGCGCGGCCTCCAGCCAAAAGTGTTTGTTTCGGGTAAGCTTGCTTCTCTTGTAAGGTCAGTTGCTAAAGCTCTCTGACCCATAGATTTCCGTACACCGATACCCTCAAGGTTCTGGAGAAATGGGGACCAGGAGTCCATTTTTTCGGTCATGGACTTGACTCAGACATCGATACCCTGGAAAGCCTCCTCGCCGAAGAATCCAGTCGAGATCTAACGAAGCCTCCAATTCTTGCCCTCTTCACCGAGATTCCGTCGAACCCACTTCTGCGCTCAGCAGATATCCCCCGCCTTAGAGCGTTGGCGGATAAATACGACTTTTTGTTGGTCGTTGACGACACTATCGGGAACTTCGTCAACGTCGAGGTACTGCCATACGTAGATATTGTCGCTACGAGTCTGTCCAAGGTTTTCAGTGGTGACGGGAATGTCATGGGTGGGAGGTACGTTGAACCTCGGTGTTCTGACGTGACTTACAACTCATGTATGCAGTATCGTCTTCAATCCGAAAGGACGACATTATGCAACTTTGAAAAGTCATATGGCCACCTACGAAGATACGTACTTTAACGAAGATGTTCTCTTCATGGAACGCAATTCGCGTGACTTTGCTCAGCGTGTTCGAATTATCGACGAAAATGCTCAAGCCGTCTGTGCGTTCCTGCGCTCGCGCTCCACTGCTGAGGGCGTACCGTCCGCTGTCATAAAAGAGGTCTTTTACCCGAAGTACACGACTCCCACCAACTACTTACGATGTAAACTCCCCGAAGGCGGTTATGGTGGACTGTTCTCCCTCACATTCACATCCTTGGCCGCGTCGAAGGCCTTCTTTGATGCCCTACTCTGTGAGAAAGGTCCAAGTCTCGGAACAAATTTCACTCTGGCTTGCCCATATACGATCCTTGCTCACTACACCGAGCTCGAATGGGCGGCACAGTATGGGGTTGAGGAGGGATTAGTGCGGATCAGCGTGGGCATGGAAGATAGGGACTTGCTTCTACGCTCATTTGAAACAGCTTTGAAGACCGCGGAATCTGCCAAGTAGGGCGCTCTCCCTCTAGGACAAAGGACCTCCCTTCTTCCTACTTGCAGTGATCTGTATGCTAATGTTCGGACAGTGTATGACGATTCTACTGTATTACCCACAGCAATTGCACGAACAATCAGGCCTAGGATTCAACTCCTCTGCCACACCGGACATTGTATCATATATATGCCGATAGGAGGCAATGTCATGTGGAATTTTTAAAGCGATTTCCCAGTTTATGAAGCCCCGGGCCGAGCACATCGCATGCTCTTTGTTGATGAGAATCAAGGTTTAAACCTTTGTCGTTTACCTCCCTATCGCCGCACATGCATGCAACGGTACTCCAAAAAAAAGCACCCATTGTCTCTCACCTGACATATGGATCCGCCCATCAAGTTCCAGATCTAGCGCTTGCCACAAGAGTCAAATTCCCATTTTTTTTAGGTTCAGATATCACATCGCAGATCAAACCGACCACATGGACTCTGGAGAATGGCCTGCGATCGCGGAGCTCGCTCTGTGGTCCGTTCTAACTGCTTCGTTCGGTGCCTAAATCTCGCTGGGCTGATGGAACACTTTCTAACAGCCTGAGTCAGAGTCCAACCCCCTCAAATATTCGCCAATGTCGTTGCGCCTGCCCTGGATGTTAGGCAAGGGAACAATGGAAAATCGGTTGGATTGAAGTAGTTCAAACACCGACATCAGAACCTTTGATGCGGAATGCGTCTGCTGACACCTGTGACGGTAATGATAGCCTGAGCCGCACAAACGTCATTCCCCAATCGCTGAACAACGTTCTGATCGGGGCTGGGACCCGAGAGAACATTGCCGACGGTTCTTACGAACCTTGTTTACGGGCGGCATCTTGTATCGCTTTGAGTCCCCACTTTATATCGCTAGGACTTCGCGGTAAGTGCTCCCTTTCGCTGACTGAGAATGTGGGTTCGTTGAAGAGTGGGTAACGTGGGGAAGGTCTCATCAGGCGCATGCGAAACTGTGTAGTGCGAAACCGTGGTGTCCATATGGGATCTATGAATGGATTCTTAGTCGACGAGATCAAGCATGCATACGGTCAGGTACATCCGATACTCTTTGTCGGTGTGAATCATGGCGAGCTGGCTATCCATCACGGCGAATTCTCGCGATTACATTGAACTTGCACATGGTCGACCAGACAAGAAATCCAATTTATTCACCCAGTACCCCAATGTGCACAAAGCCGGTTATTTTACAGTAACGATTTTTCAATTTGTAATAAATCGCCGCATAAACGAGTTCTTTCTACCAGTCCCATTTTCGTCTTAAACTTCAGAGGGAGAAGGGCAGAACGTGATGGTGTACACAGCGTTAAGGCCGGAGGCGCAAGTCCAGATCGCTGTGCCGCTCGATTCGTCATAGGCGTAGCAGTACGAGTTCGGGCAGTTGCCCTCTGTCATGCAGCCGTGTTATTAGAACAAAACACATCCTGATGTCGACGACGAACATATACGCACTGAAGTAGCTGTAGTACTCAACGCCCGAGGAAGGACAAGTTTGAGGTGTGTTGTATTGGCCGGTACAGCAGTTGGGCGAGTTGGCTAGAGAAGTGTGGATTAGGAAGACTCTCGCTGAATGTGTGATCACCCACTTGGGTTGCCGTCCAGGTTGGCATAGCAAGCACTCTTGCATCCAACGGGGAAACCGGTCGAGTCATAGGGGCCAATGAGGGGTGCAGGACCTAAGTACCGCATCAATCGTTTTTTGATTAAGGGGAGACAAATCAGTACGAACAGCCTGGGCCGAGATCGACTGGGCAGTCCGCAATACCGCAATTAACACCGTTCGTAATAGCGAGGGGCAAGTTGTATCCGTCGACGAGGGAAACTAAGGCCGATAGTCAGATAAGAACTCGCAGTGTCTGAGAGTACGAACCATCGTAGTAGTCGACACCACCAGCGCCGAGCGTGAACTCCGCCAATGAGGCAGGAGGGACACCCTGCGTTCACAGATGATTCATGAGATTCACAAGAGGTAACAACAACACATACCGGGTCAGTACACTCCAAACCACCATTGCAACCTCCGTCAATGCAGGAGTTTGGACCAGGGTTGACGCTGAAGTCGCAGTCACGACGACCCTGGAGAAGAAGCATGAGATCAATGGCGTTCCCGCCATCCACTGACCTGACGTACCCAGATTCTGCCAGCAGTCCAGTCACTCGGGACCTGGAAAGATTGATTTCATTAAGTAAGTGCTGTGTGAAGGAGAGGTGAGAAGGATATGAGTCGTACTTGGAATGTCACGGAGGTGTATGCCGCAGCTTCCCATCTTCAAAGGCGGTCAGTATTCACGGAAACTCGAGAGAGGGGACACGTACCCAGTAGAATAGCTAGGAGCAGTTCCCGTGCCCGTGTACATCGCCGGCCTTGAGAGCTCGTTGGTAGTAACCCAATCGCTCGTAGGGTCATGCTTACCAGACAGTGAAAGGGCAACCATTGTACACGATAAGAGTGCGTTGCGCCAAAGCCCCAGACACGAGAGCGAGAGATGAAATCAGAGTCAGTTTCATCGTGTTAGAGCAGGTAAGAAGGAGTCGAAGAATCAGATCCTCTTGCTGCAGGACTCGGTCGAGATAGCTGCTTTTATACTTTGCAAGTCACCTGGGAGCAAATATGATCAGGTGCAGGGACATCTTTCAGCACTGCTCTGCATCCTGACGAAAGTTCTTTTCCGCTTCACAAGCTCGACCGCTGGCCATACCCGTACGAGAGCCATGTGCCCCACCACCGCCAAGTGGGCGTTACGTAATACTCACTGATCCGTTCGAGTCATGTGGACGTGCGACCATAAGGCCACAGTGTCGCCCCCTTCAAGACGTTGATACTAGTTTGGTGACTTCGCCAGCATGTGTATACGGTCCAGGTGTCATGACACAGGAGCGATAGACGACCTTGCTTGCCTACAAACTGGCACTCCATCTCAAGCGGGTTCGTTAATTGGAATGTGCCCACTGACTTGCCGTCCCGGATCTTCGTCCCGCAGGGGTATCGACCAAACCCTTCCGCTGGCAAGACACGGACCACGAGTAAAGTTACAAGCATCAGGATGACACTGCAATGCTGCGGAGATCCGAGTCTGGAACGTTACAATACAATCACTGGCGACCTAAGAAACGGCCGTGATATCCGGCTAAGCGTCTGGTCGCCGAGTCCCAACGGACTCATCAAGTATGGACTGGCACCGGGTGTAAATGCGGGGGTTTTGTCCAAGATCACGCACCGCCAGGATCTTGAGTAGGAGAAGAGAATGCTAAAATAGAGAGTCGGACTATCGAGAACCGTGATGAATAGATTTCTGGTCACAGAGCGGGGAACTGTGACCGAGGAGCACCTTTATGCAGGACAAAGGCAGTGAATGAATACAATACCCAGACCAATATCATCACCTGATGAATGGCGAGACGTACAAGACATTTCGGCCGCGGACGACGATTTTAGCCTTCGCAGGACCGGGCCGCGACACGGGCCCGATACGCACTGATGAGGTTTCACACGGCGCGGAACCGTCTTTCACCAAATGGTACTTGACAGCCTTTCGTGACCAGTGCTATTTGCTCCTGCCAAAGATGGGGGAATCAATCAAGATTCAAGACATCCACGTGCTCCACGCCGCGGTCGTCGCAAGTAAAGTCCAAGAATACGCAACACCTCGGCGGCCAACCCCGACAAAGGATGCACCCTCAAATAAAAGAGCCACGACGAAGAATATCGTGGTCACATTATTAGAAGGGCTCCTCATGATTGGTAACAGGCATCCCATTCTCCTCTTGTCATAATCTTGCTAATACTCGGGCTGCAGGAAACTGAAATCAACAAGTCCTGCGGATAATTCAATGTCAGGGACTGTAACGCAAACCCAAAGCACTGGCACTGCTCCAGTCGACCGGTTTCATGTTGTACTTACAAACGTTGGTCACGGATGTGTGATCACATAGGGAGCTTACAGGTCACACTTATATGGGCGTGGCACGAGTCCAGAACTACAACTCGACTCGGCTGCCAGTGGTTCACCTATATGGTACATCCTGAATGAATTGATGTGTAGAGTCCGACTTACTAAACAAGCCCCCCTTTCTTTCCTCGGCGCCGTTGGAATCGGGTCATATGAGTAATCCGAAGCAGAAAGGAGCTTTTGTACCAGCAGCGGCTTTGCGAGTCGTGCCATCGTCTATCGTCGACCCGAGTTGCACACTAGCATGTCCGTCTCTCAAACATGGCTCGTTACCGGGTAAGTTTTCGCGATAAGTTTCACTAACCGTCTACCAACGGTGCACGGTACAGTGCGTCCCGCGGAATCGGGCTCAGCATCGTCCAACATCTGCTTCGTTTGCCAGAGAATGTAGTTTTTGCCGCTTGCCGGAACCCTTCTTTGGCCGTGGCACTCAATGCTCTAGAAAATGCCCCTGAAACCTCGGGAAAGCTTCACGTCGTGCAGATGGACGTAACTGATGAAGCTTCCATATCTCGTGCAAAGGCCGAGGTCGAGAGCATCCTCGGGGACGCTGGCCTAGATTATCTCATCAATAACGCCGGCATAGTAAGCACTCGTACATTGGCGACTCAATCAGCTGACACCGTTCAAAGGCTTTCAGGAACGATACGCCATCGGCTCTAGATCCGAAGGATCTTATTGTGACTATAATGGCGAATATTGCGGGTCCCACTCTCGTCACCAGGACTTTCATACCTCTCATTGAAAGAGGCAATCGCAAAGTCATTGCAAACATGTTGTCTTCATTAGCTAGTATAGGCATCGACTATGGTGTGCAGCACTCGTCTTACAACATCTCGAAGGCAGCCCTCAATATGCTGGTATGTAAGAGTGAACTACCGCCTCTCGTAGCTAAGTTTGTTACAATCCAGACCTACAAACAAGCAAAGGAGCGTCCCGACCTGATACCATTCCTTGTTGATCCGGGTTGGGTGAGGACAGGTAACATGAATCAAGATTCAGCATATGCTTATTTGGATCCCCAGATATGGGTGGAGATGACGCCACGCTCCAGCCTCATGAGAGCGCAGCTGGGGTGGTTAACACCGTGTTGAATGCCAGTCAATCCTACGCTGTGTGCTTCGTTAATTACAAAGGAGAGACAATCCCTTGGTAATGAGTACAGGAATGTGACGCGATACTTTCTGTATATCTCATACATATCTTTTCCCTGAAAAATTTGAACCATTTATCAGCCTCAAAAGAGTGACCGTTCCGAGAGGCCCTCACCAAATTTCTTCGTGCAGGAGAGAATTGACCTCATGCCATAACTCCTGGAGCCGCTGTGCATGGTATTTGCTGCCTCTTGGCAGATCTCGCGTGAACTGCATCCACACACCTGACACATTCGGAAAATGTTCGAATAGAAACTCCACCACCGGACGAGCACAATCAATTAGGGAGTTGGTAAACTTGGGAGTTTTGATAGCACTATTGTGAATGACAGCTCCTGCCTCCACCATAACTGGGACATTCCTGGCGTCCAGAGATAAAGAGAGCTCGCGTATTTTCGGACAAGAGGCGAGGAGTGACAATAACCCATTCAAGGTTACAGACTTCGCCACTGGCCTACGATACTCCCCGGGTAGACAATCCAGATGTAAGACCTCGAGCAAAGGCCAACTCTGAACCAAGTTCGCCAGATCGTTGTCATCAAGAGAGGTCTGGTGATTCATATCAATCACCAGTTCTCGGAGGGATATAAAGGACCTCAGAGGAGAGAATGTGTCATACGAGAAACAATGGTTCAGAGGCCCTTCAGGGTTAACGAAATAGGGAGGTACATATGAAAGGTCAGAGGGGTCTCGATGGAGGATGAAGCGGAATGATCGGAGGGTATCTGCGTGCGGAAGCTTGAGGGTGATCAACCTGGTGAAGAAGGCAGACATAGATTCAGGGGTGGGTTGATCATGGAGATAGAGCTTCAGGGTATGGAATGTTGGATTGAGAACCTGCAATAGGCAAGTGACGAGATGGAAATCCCATATTGTAAAACATAGCTTCTGAACACTGTGGAATGGTGCCTCCATAGCTGAAAAGTAAATTTCATCTGGTTGTATGATTTGAGGATCGAGGGTTAAGGAAAGTGTCTTGAGTGTTGAAAGGGAGGCTAGATGTCTCACGGACCCGCCATCTATTGGAGCAGGGAGCTCAAGGGACTCGAGGGATGCACAATTGCAGATAGACCGGGAAAGAACGTGTGCGACAGCAACAGGCACCCGGCGCGGACCTTCATCAAAGCTAAACTTGATGGACTTTAAATCGGGACAGAGTCGAGAGAAGGTGTCGAAAAATGATGCCAGTGAAATTTTCTGATTTTCCCCAGGTAAGATAACATCCAAAGAAGTGAGTTTGGGGCCGAGCAATTGTTTGATGTGTATGAGTGGAACAACGCAGTGACCATACATAGGACGGCCACCGGGGTATTTCCAGCTAAGCACCCTCAAATTTGGCAGGAGGAAAGAAGGCTCAAAACTTGTGAGTTGCAAAAAATTCTCGGAAAGGATGTCCCATGTTGGGAGGCCGAGAGTCAATCCCCAGATACGATGAGAGTACCGATCAATGATAGCCCTTTCGGCAGGAGATGGAGGGGTCTGTTCGGATCAGCAATCAATTGATCATACTAAATCAAGTGGGGAGTTGGTTACCTCCTGTAACGGGGACATCCCACAACATTTAATGAGAGGGACGAGTGACTGCAACTGCCGCCAAAGAGTATCAAGGGAGGGCTCTGAGAACGCGCGGCAAGTTCGAGCTAACGCAGCAAGTGCTCGCCCTTCCTTTCTGCCGGGAGCCGGTTCGTTGTGATCCACGGGTATAGCGAGACAGTCTAGAGTGCATTGAAGTAATTCTGGTACGAACAACGGGTTCTTGATAGACATTGGGACCAGTGTGAGAATGGTCAGCACTGGATTTCATGTATTCATGGAACAAAGTTGCGAATGGCCACCAACCGATTACGTACATAATACATATTTACTTTTACATGCATGGCCCACCACCATCGGACACACTAATGGTAAGTACTCAACTGCTTCGCTACAATATTTACGAGGCTCGTAAGGAAAGACACCTCATACACATGCAGTCATGAGAGATGCAACAAAAAAAGGTTGTCCTCACGAAGAGAACTACACAACGAAAAATTTTCATCCATGATAGTCCGAGAGTAGTCTGAATCGAGTTTCCCGGTCAACGAGGACCGGGAGCCACGAAGTGGGACTAAAGGATGGACGTCCCTCGCCAAAGCGACAAGTTGGCTCATCTCCTCGTACGGCATACGACCAACGACCAACGTGGCCTTAATTGATGGCTATTTCATCTGTCTGTGCATCAGAGGACAATACCAAGAAATCCAAGTGATGTGTTCTCACCATGGGATTGGGTTCTCCATGTCATGGGGCCCGAGATTTTTTGCCCTGTAGCAGCTTGATACGATGCAATGCACCAAGACAAGCTGCCCCCCCTTTATATCGGTTTAACCGATCGCCAATCAATATGTACTGGGTTACCCGTTTTTTTCGCAGTAACGTACGTCCACGATTTGCGTCCAAGGGACACGGTCGCCGCGATAGAGAGCACCAATTTGCGTGTACTGGAAAGGGCCGCTCACCGAGTCACCGCGACGTTTTCCAAAGTTGACCATTGCACAAATCGCAACTGCAATTCTGGTGTGTCGCTCAGTCCATTAAGACTGGTCCCAGCTAGGGACAGTCAAGGATGACTGTGATGCTCAGACCTCCGCTCAGAAGGACAGACACATACAAGATGTGTCTTGTGCGTGCTGAGCCTCGTAGCCTTCGAACTATCATGTGTTAGTAAAGGAAAGAAAGATAGGGGTAGCGCAGTTTCTGTATGTCAACGGAGTCACGGCATTTACCGGGAACAGGGGCACAAGATCCTGCAAGGCTGATTCTGTCGGTAAGCCGAAATGGCGTGTCTGCAGATCCAAAGGAAGGAAGTCTCTTCCGGTCGTGAATCTCGTGATGAGTCTCGGGAGACAGGGCCAAAGAAACCGTTTTGAGCATGGAAGAAGTATGTCAAGGTGTTTCAATACAACATCATCTATGGGAGGGCCAAAGCTCGACGCGCCGCCAGTCTGCATGGCTACAGATAGCCCGTTACAGGTACATACCGGGCTCCCCAACAAGGAGTCGAACCAAAACACAAAGAGACTCCAGATTCGGACAGAGGTGAGGATAGTTCCCCAGAAATAATTGAAACTTTGAGTCGTCTGGGCTAAACCAATGTCTCTTCCAGCGTTTGAACGACCTTGGGGGTAAGCAACAATCATATGATCACAAGGTTCACAACAAAGTCGAAGGGGGGATCGTATCCGCCTGCCCGAGACAGTGGCATGCGTGGAGGGGGATTTCCATCCGAACACCCTCCCTGAGGTTGGACATGACATGATACATCTTAGATCCCTACCCCGCAAAATTTGCAGGGATAAAGATCCGGTTCCCAAGGTGAGTTCCTGGATACGAGGGGAGTGGAGGGGACTGTCAACACCATGGATGATCCACATGGTCCGAGTCTAGCGAAGATGATTCAGCGACAACCATGACCTCGACCCTAGTGGCGTCATCCACAACGTTGGCAAAACACCCGACGAGAGGCAGGAATGCGTCCAAACACCACCAAGGCCCAAAGATGGTCGGCGAGGCAAGGTTGAGGACTGCCGCCTGACATTGATGTCCGAGCGTCGCCGCGGCGCAGCGAGCAACGTTCGTCGTCCCTCCTGGAAAGGAGGGAGTGATATAACATCGAATACATCCACGCCCGGTGACTCGGAGGACGCAATAGATGGTAATGAATTTGCGCCATGGAGTTGAACGACAACGGGATACGCCTGATCACACCGGGCGGAAGAACACCTCCCACTAATAGTAAAACACGATAGCCATGCCTCTTTGAAAGATAAATAGTTTCGTCTACTCAAAAACAAAACGCCAGCACAAAACTCGAATCCTAGCAATGATCGCTACGTACTACAGCTCGTCATGCAAAGACCCAGATCCTTCCTTTGCGCCGCCCGAGTGCGTCCCAGGTTGCACACTGCTCCCAGCCAACACGTTCGAATCCGCCGTCGCCACGCTCGCGTGGATCTTGCCCTCGCCAGCCAATCGTCGCACGAACTGAGCAATCTCGTTGTCGAACTCCTCCCATTCAGGAATCTGACGCGCCCGGGACAGCTTGGGTTCTTTCTGTGCTCGGATTGGACTCTGTGAGTGGAATGATAGGGACGAGGATCACTAGGGCGACGAACTGTAAGGGGGTTTTGACACAAGTCGATCGTCTTTGCACGATGGAGTCTGTCTTTGCTGCCTGTAGTTGGTTAGGTAGATTTTCAGTATCGTGTTGAAGGTGCGAGTCGAAAAGCCGACATACACCACGTCTCACACTGGGTGACCATCATCAGCGTTCCATTCTCGTCGACAGGAGGATTCTGCTTACCCATAGCCAATCCTCGTCCAAGGAGTACTGTTCCTACATCAGCAGTTGTCCGATTCACAACAAACCTGACTTACGATCGGAACTTGGGCCTGCAAATTATTGGGAAGATCTTGATTCACGACACCAATCAGCTTCTCTAAATACTATGATCGGGCAACAAACCTTGGTCCAAGTTTGCTAGTGAATTAGGATCTTGGGACAACATTTGGTATGATCCTCGGAGAAGATCCTACGGCGACGGTAAGTGTAAGAACCTCATCGTCATTATCATGTGCTCACCCCAGCAGCCATCTACATCCAACCGTTAGGAAATGCAAGCAGAATTCGTATAAACAGAGGCAACTCACTTGACGGAAGCGGACGAGATCCACAACATATAGCGCACTCGGGGAAACGTGAGGACGAATAAAAGGTAGACCACGATAGAACATACCTGATGTGATACGGTCTACCAGCCAGGAAATCATGCCAATATCCCGTTTTCCAGAAACGGAACCCTTCCATGTCATAATTGTCATCCCCCATGGGCGTGTAGCCGTATGGCGCTCCATGAAGATCCAGATCGACTAGTTCTTGCAGGTCTGCTCGTACGATCTGATCAGCATCGACAAAGATCACCTTTTTGAGGTCCATCGGGAAAAGGACATCGAGGAAGAGAATTTTGTAAGCCCATATGATGCGCTGCTTTTCCTTCTGTGCCCTTAGCCAAGACGGCCATTTGTAAGTCACCAACTCATATTGGAAACCATATTCTTCCGCCATGTGTGGGATGAATTCCTAAAGGGTGTCAACACACGGGTAGAAGGCTGTCGAGATACGCACAAGGAAGGATGGAGAAAGGAAGTTCTCGATGAACCAAAACTTGACGCTGCTGTTGGTATTACGCAACACACTCAAGATCATGATCGAAGCAAAACGCTGTGGCAAACCCGCTAAGAAACACACCCGCTAGAGCCTAAAGAGATCATACCTCATACAACAGACCAGACGCCACAGTGAATATATTGATGTCAGCCTGACCATCGCCTTGTTTCTGGATCGCTTTCGTCTTTTCGTCGTCCGCTTTTGGCTTCAAGAGCGAGGTCATCCTAGTACAGAAAATGAGGGCAAGAATGAACGACGATCTTGCGACACTTACTTGGACACCCAGCTTTCCACTATGTTCCCTGAGCCTTCCTCGGCTGCAGTCCGCATATCGAGGACGTCCAACCTCTCCGCACCAGGTTTCCGAGCCAGCCGAGGATACAGAGTGAGCCCATCAAAGCTCATCACCGTCAGCTCATCACCAGCTTCAGCCAACGACGGACTATTCCATCCCTCACTCCCGACGCTCTCCAGTTCATAAATGTCTCTCCCGCGACCCTCCCTAATCTCGAGCCGGAACGTCCCTGGGCGCGCTTTGAATTGTAAGTACCCTAGATTGGCCACGACCTGTGTATCATCGATGATCGACCCATCCTTGGTGCTAATAAGTTGGAGTTGGACACCTCTAGGTGGGCTGACGGTCTTCAACTCGCGCGCGTGTCCTTCCACGACCAAGTAATCCAGTGCAAAGAGTGCTTGGATGCCTTGAGACTGGTCTTCAGGGGAGAGTTTGCCAAGCTGAATATTGTCGAGGTCGTAGAGGGCTTCACGTGGGCGGACGAGCCAGGATGGTGGAACATCCATGCCCAAGGTGTAAATTGGTTCCAGGGGAAGCCCACTGAATGTTATCTGTGCGGGAATTTCTTGTCTACAGAATGATCAAGGCCAGAAAGTTGAGTTTGACAGAAGTCCCTTACCCGTTTGCGTCATAAGTGAGATGTGGGACGACATTGTAACGATAGAATCTTTTGAGTGGTATCTAAATTCCACCGGCCGCTCAGAAAGGGCTTTGTTACCGAAATAGCAGCTTCGTACCTCAGTGTGTTGAGTGGGATTGAAGTAGATTTCAATATAGATATCGGGAAAGAGCTCAGAGGACCGCTAGCGAACGATTAGTACCTGCTATGCGAAGTACCGCGATTCAGGAGCTTACTGTCAATATTGTCGACCACCGCTGAGCGGTTTCGCTCAAGGGGTCGACTAACACCGCGATGTGACTCTGGGCCGAAAGGGGTTCACCAACGGAAAGTTTACTGCAAAGGAGACATAAATGAAAAGTCGGAAGCGTGGGTCAGAGGAACTCACATATAGTTGCTCGAAAGCAGTTGATAATTCCGCGTGCGTGGTTTGGGTGCAGAATCAAAAAGGCCCACTTCAGAAGGGTCAGGTTGCTGATCAGCATAAATGATGGAAGACGCCATCGAAATCAAGTCTACGCGCTCGGATCTAATTGTGTGTCATGCGCACGTCCCTCAATTCTGTCCTGCAACTGATGGAACAACAGGACTTACGCATCAGCGGTACCGTCTCCACCAATAATCTCCTTGATCGCATCGGCTACTCGACCGACACGTTGCTTGATTTCAAAGTATTCCAGCATCTCGAAATCCTCGGCAACGAATTCAGAATTCGCGTCAAAGGGCCCAACCAGCTGTTTCATCAGGGTGTGGATGAGGCCCAGCGCATACAACGAATAACGGAGTGACGCACTCGTCCGTTAATTAAGACAGCTCTCTGCCCAGGCTGAAGTCCGAACTGCCGAGCAACTAGACGACTCGCTTGTAACAGGCGGGTGATGTCCGCGGAAGTAGCCTCCTCTCCGGTCAAGGCGAAAGGTTCTTGTGCTCCGGGTGCGTGATGTGTGTCGGGTTCGTTGGCTAATGCCTCCAAGATGCGCGAAGGGGGGACATCACTAAGGCTACCTGCATGTAAAAGGGCGGAGATCAACGTGGAAACAGTTCCAGTGGTCTTCGCCTCGGAATTATGGATAAAGGTTACCCGGGTTCTGAGCGAGTGCATCTATACCAGCAATGTGACAGTGAACATCATACTCGATCACAGGATGAAGCACGAATACCATGAATTTCAGAGATTCCTTTGCCAGTTCAAGGCCTTCATAGGAATCAAAGTCGGCAATCACATATACCGATACCGCGAGATCATCACTCTGACCTGCTTTCCGTGAAGGTGGCGAAGCGAAATACAGAGAACGGTACGCACTTGGGACGACGAAGGAGCCATCCATTGTCTGAAAACCAGCCTTAGAGAACACCTCGGGTAGGTTGAATATTTGCAAACTGCTCCCATCGAGTGCATGTCCGCGACCAGAGGGGTTATTGACAAAGATGTACGGATTCCGACGGGGGTGTGTTGAAGGAAGGTCATAGAAAAACGTTGGTATCAAGGGGGTATCGTCATCTGTGATCTCGCCGGTGTATACCTTAGGGAGCGTCAGCGACATCACATTGGTCAATGTACGTCACACATACCATCTCCTGAAGAACCTGTAACTGCACCGTAATTTCGCTAGCCATTTGTTGGAATATGTTCTGCAAATCCGAGCTTCTTTGAGACTCTAGAATGTGGTGGGTATGTCACTTACATCGCTGATGGCGAAATATCTTCCATTGACAAAAGCGTGGCCCTTCCCGGTGGCAGCCTGAACCGCTGTACCTAGTCGTCGGCCGTATTTTTGTGATCGAGTGATGATGTCCTCTCCCGTTACCTCATCGATGATTGGAATGTTTCCTCGTGCAATCTCGGCAAAGTTATCTTCAGCACCAAGTAAATGGAATACTTCCTGTACTATTTGCCATGATAGAGCTGACTGTCTACGCTCTGCATGAGCACGTGAGATCTATGAAGACTCGTTAGAATTGTGATAACGAAGGGTTGGGATCTAAATACCCCCTGAACGAATGCTATCATCTGGTCACGTCCATACTTATTGTTGATGTAATACACGAGGCGAGCCATATTAAGACCTGATCAAGAGTGAACACTAAATTGTAGACAATGCGTTATGGACTCACTGTCGCCCTCGCCTTCAGGAACAAAGCCCCATCTGACCGGGAATCCTCGAGGCACAAAGTGTTCAGACAGGCTGCCGAGGAGCGACAGAGATCGTGTCTGTGATAGATCAAGGACGAAAATCACATTGACTAGGTTCTGCCGAATCTTAAGCATGGGTGAAAAGAGTGACATCGTGTGGACGCGGAGAAGCTGTGAATTGTCGCATTCTAGGTCAGAAGTGCGGATCAACCGGGAAAAAGCAATACGGACAGCTTGCAAAGATGGGTTAGAATTGACGTAGCGAGCATCTGCAGCTAAATCATTCCAATATAATATAACACCTCCACTTTCTTGTCTATCACTCGCATCGACGAGTCCTTCGAGGTACTCGGCATATTTTGGGGAGAGTGAAAAAGTTTTCTTGTCTTCGACGACAACATCGGCCTCATCCATCTGGGCTTGAGCAACGGAAGCCTTCCCAGAGCCACGCGCGGACGGCGTTGTAGGGACCGAGGAACCAGATTGCTGGGATGTCGAGTGAACAGGATGCATGAGAAGCTCAATCGCCTGCTCTGTTGTCAAACCTAAATCAACAAGAGACTTGACAAGAGCGCGTTCGCGTTGCAGAGTGCGCAAGAGCCTAAGTACGCAATTTGAGTAGGTAAAGTCAACAGGATATAAAGTGATACTCACCCGAAGATACCTGCCGCGCTGCCCTCGTTCTCGTTGATAAGCCGTCCGTTGACCCAAGCCATGTTGACACCCTGGGCTGCCTTTGCCCAGTTTTCGTAAACTTCGTCTGTCACCTCCTCGGATACTTGAATTTTGCGCGCGAGCGACGTTGCGTAGAGCGGGAATGAATTCGTGAGTGTTTGAAAAAGTTCCACGTCGGAGAGCGGTACGGTATGGTGATTATCCCAGCATTGATGGACGTGCAATGATTCGACACGGGACTGGTCGGAGAACGCCATCACAAACTGGACTGCCTTTACACCCAGATCTGTGGAAACAGTATGAGGCCATGCTCTGGACCAAGTGGAATGATGGAACAAACCCGCAATCTCTTCGGATGTCAGCGGCTCTCCTTTCATCGCCCTCGTTTCGGCCTCTTGGTGGATGTACGGCAAGGAATCAAAGATACAGGTAAGAATTTCTTCGTCGGAGGAAGGCTGATCGCCATTCTCGACGAGTTGACTGGAATCCTGGGCAGTCGTGTGCGCATGATGTTGGTTCCTATCGTCGAGAACAAGGTAGTCCATCTTCTTGAGGTCAAGAGAAACCCCGTATCCAGAGAGATGACTCGACAGTTGACCTTTTTCGTGTTGAGTAGCTCCTTTTGCCCAACGGAGAACATATTCGACTTTTGGCTCCAAGCTGAGAAGGGCTTCATGAAGAGCATGGAAAGAAGGCGCAGTAGGATCAGCAAAGTGGATAGCAGTGTACAGCGGTTCTTCTATAGATGGAGAAATTCGATGAACGTGGTCCAGGGGAAGACGCTTCGGCTTTGGAACGACAACGCGATTGTCTTTGGAGTTGGCGAGCTGAAGAAGCGTCTCGGCGTCGCAAACGATTTGGCCATACCAGTCAATCCAGGACGCGCATTCTGGGATGTGAAGCTTGTACCTATCTGCCAAATCTGCAATGTGACGGTCATAGTGCTCTGCAGAAGCAGCCAAGCGAGGCGTCACAGCATGCAGTGCAAGGCGAATACGAGCAGAATTGAGTGCACCCCAATGCATGTGATTGGATGCTGCGGTAAAGACGGCGGTATGCGCCTGTAGGGGTGTAGAGGGCCGGTCTGTGGACACGAACGCGGAAAGCAGAGGGAAGAGGACGAGGGGGTCCTCCATTGCGACTGATTCGCTGGGGGGCGGGTGAGTGGAGGGGGGTAGGCAAGGACGGGGACTCACAATGCTTCGAGCAAGGGATCGCTGGGGGAGAAAGAGGAGCGGAGGGTGACTGTGACCGGCGGTGACGCGCCATGAGCGCCGAGAGCGCCGAGCACGATCCCTGCGAGGGCAAACAGCGTTCGGGGCAGCGCCATACCCTCAAACTCGTCGCGTCGAGAGGACACTGACACGTCTACCTGTCACGTGGTATACCCCCTGTCTCTCTCGGCAAATACCGTAACTCCGCTCCCCCTCGAATATAAAAGACCGTCGATGCTCCCTTCCTCTCTCATCCCATGACAGCTCGAAAGCTACGAGGCTCAGCACGCACAAGACGCGTCCCCTACGCGTCTTTTTTTCCTGAGCGGGAAGGTCTGAGCATCACAGTCACCCTCGATCGTCTCTGGCCGGGACCAGTCCTAATGGACTGAGCGACGTACCAGAAACGCAGTTGCCATTCGCGCAATGGTCAACTTTGAGAAGTGTCGCGGTGACTGGGTGGGTTCTTCCTTTCCATGGTACTTGATTTAGTGCTCTCTATCGCGGCGATTGTGCCCTTGGACGCACAATATGGTTTGCAGTTTATGTTCGCATTCTTGTGCGACTGAGCTGTAACGGGGTTTCAGACGCTCGGTTCATCCGAAAGAGGAGCAGAGCGCGACCGTCCGTTGCCACCCAACTGCTTATGGGAATACGGCTCTAGGCTCCTAGTAGGCTCTCACCTACAGCTCCTTGTAGACTTCCACCTACGTCTCCCCGTAGGCTTCCACCTACAGCTCCTAGTAGGCTCCTACCTACGCCTCCCAGTAGGCTTCCACCTACAGCTCCTAGTAGGCTCCTACCTATGCCTTCACATCTAGAGCTCCCCTACATGACAAGTCGTTCACTTCGTCAACCTCTGGTGCATGCACTTTATCACCCTTGTCCTTTGGTGTATGGCCTTCCAGCCTGCCATTGACCCTAGCCGTGTTGCTCTTCCTGCTGGTTTGCCAGTATTACAATGGTGGTTTCATTCACGGAAATGACCATTGTATGTCGTACGAGGAGACGAGCTGGATCTTCGTCTTGGAAAGGATCACCTATCCTTGAGTTCACTTCGTGGCTCGCAGTCGTTGACTGCGAAACTCGATTCAGACTACTCTCGGACTGTCATGGTTTCTTTTTTTTGTTCTTGCCTCTTCGTGAGGACACTACTCCTATCCGAGCGCTCTCTACTTTTGTAGATCTGGGCGTGACATAGTATTTTGATGTCATTTCCAGGACTACAACTGTACAAGTTGCCCCCCGCAAAAGGTGAGTCATGTCCTCAGTTTGTCCCTGATCCTATATGTGCAGAGTGCGCTGTTGTGTGGCAGATATAGCTTCTTTATTTCTTATCTCTTCAATCTTGTATATCCTGTTACTCAAATGAGAATAATTGCCTATTGTCTCACTGTCAACTTAATTGAGTTTGAATTTTGACGCCTCTGCCACAGCAACATGATTTCTGTGCTGACTATGGGTTCCTGGTTTTTGATACATTGGAATCCAAGGGTGACTATTTAACCCCTCAAAGAGGCGTGTTGCAGTGCTTGTCTGTTGTCTTTGATGTGAATCATCACTTCATAGAACTTTGGCTGTCGAGTCGCAGGTAATAATTACAAGACAAGCCTCAGGCCTCAGGTATGTATACTAGTAGATCGATACGAAGACAGACCGCAGCTTCTGCGGGGCGGCGACATACTTATACGGTGTGATTCACTTCTTTACAAAGAATGTTGTCAACGGCGTCTCAAAACCGGAACTTTGCGTTCGGAACTCCAAGGAGACATTGCACTCTACACAGCAAGCACAGCCCCGGGATTTCTTCTTCTCGCTGCTGGGCAATTCCAGAATCTTGATGTTATCGCTGCCTCATGTACACGATCGAAGCGTACCCGCACGGCTAACCAGTTCACAACGTCCGTCCAAGTATCCTTCTTCCCCCCTATTCACGGTGTCATTCTCCCGGAGAAGACGAGGAAATATGAATCGCTCACAGGCACCCTTCGCTAAATGATTCTCTCCTCCCACACGTCTTACGCATGTGCCCCCAATGCGGAGAGTTCATTGATCATTTTTTATTCATCAAGGGTCACCGTCGTGTGGGGGAGACGGTGAGCTACGAGTTCTCTATAGGCCTTCTCTCCCGATCGGGCTGTGGAGGCATCCCCAGGACGAGAAGGCATGTCAGTACTATTTTCGCCAGTGCTGGGAGCTTGGATACGTACCCGGCTCTCCCTCGAGGTCACAACTCGCGAGTGACCCGTGCGGTCACCCGGGTCGATCTGAACCGGATCCTGGACGAACGGGTTCAGGGTGACGGAAAACCTGTGTTGCTGACCCAGGGATCAGCGCGCAGCGCATCGCATGTATCCCCCTTGTATCGAGCCTTGCCTTTTTTTTAAAAATCGCGCACAGGTTGGGCCTCCGAGGTCGGCGATAGACAGACCGATCGAAGCGTACATCGAACAATGATATCAAAATGCCATCGCAACGACAACAGACGATCAGACCCGCCATTATATTAATATCGTTGGTGGGGGATAAGAGATTGACCAACTCTTAGTGGGACTCGGCGAAATGCCCACTTTTTTTCCGCGAGGGAACCTCGCTTTGAACATTTTATTCACGGTTGGGGCTGACATACAATGACGTGCTTGTTCCTCTCAGCCGATATATATGTGGACGCTGTGTGTGCTGCGCCTTGAATGGTCCTCGTGCATACGCGATGGGCTGCGCTTGCATGCGAGCGGTTGTCCTTGACAACCTCGCCTGTCAAGACCACACCACAGGCTGGCCATAGCATCGTGGGCGTTGAGAACTCGAAGCGATGGGCGCATGTTGTGGAAACACAATCAAAGCTCCCTTTTGTTGCAGGACCTACTCGATCGCCCACTTGTCACAAACCTCGATGCAACCGGACTGGGAAAGCATTGCAGGGCGAGGCTTGGCGGTTGGTTGCGAACGACTGTCGTCAATGCGCAGCAGAAGCATTGACCAATTTGAACACCCTTTGTCCAGAGTTGCGAGAAACTCTCCCGGGGACCTCCCCAGACACTTTAAATGACTTACGGTAGTAGTACATGCGCTGCACACATGCTGGCTCGCTATGGAAAACTGAAACTTTAATCTCGACGATATCTTTCAAGATATGAAGATACGGTCCGGAAGGATGAGATGAAGCGTGAGATGAGAGCGCACTATCGTCCGAGGAGATCGCACAGAAGATCAAGCAAAGCATGGAGAGGTACGTCAAAGTACGGCAGGCCTGGTGGACAACGTTTTGCGCTACAATTGCCCACAATGAATCGATTGATTACTTAAATAGTTTTTTTCTCGAATGATCGAGAACCGGCCGGTCCCGGAAACCGCTGCGGACTGCCCGGTAAGTAAAGGTGCTGCGGAGCGCGTGGAAAAGCAGCGGACATGAGATAGGGGATCTGGAGGGTTAGCTGTGGAAGAAAACATGACGTCTGATCGAATCTTTTGTTGCACGGTGGGGTGGCATACTTGCCACAGGAAGCGGTGATTCGCGTGTGGAGATAAATGGCCGCTGTCAGGAATTGAGCAGGGTCGAGAACTGGCCGAGAGGGGTTCCAAACCACAATACCAAGCAGCGGGGACAATAGGGTCGGTTTGATATGGGTCGACAGAGAGCACGTAAGAGTTGTCGCGTGAGTTGGTCACGGTTTGATACGGTGGCATGGAGGGGGCGGGGAGATCCCTGAACAGTGGGTGCAGTATTGAATTAACGAGATCTCAGGCCCCACTCCTATCAGCAGGTGATGCATGCCGATCTCATGGAAACGACAAGGGAGTGCCGAATCGGTGGCATGGACGAAACGAGGTGACCGAAAGAGGACACGTGGGACCGAGGGACAGGAGTTAAGGGAAACATCCGGCGAAATGGTGGCTGCGGTCGAGGAGGGCCTCGAGACAACAACGTTGGCACTGACAATAATATTTTTCGCAATTATTGTCCATGTCCCGAGCTTTGTCAGCCCCGTCGTGGCCGATCCAGGGCAAGTGGCACAAATTTAAAGTTCAGCGCAGATTCAAACCCCGATAGATCATGGGATTCCCATTTACGGCATCCTCTTGCGCCTGCCCGGGCTGTGCCGCTGTCGGAGAACAAAAAGTGCTCCAAGCCCGGCTGACACTGATCAGACAAAATCGACCGTCAATCCCACACTCGATATCCTCGTTTTTTTTATTCCCTCACCGTCCCAAACGCCAAATAGCTCCCTCTCCTCCTCGTCCCCTCCTCGTCCCCATCGTCCATGCTACTCACCCGCAATCCCGTCCCCCTCCCAATGTCCCCCCCGACTGTCCACCGTCGCCATCCCTCCGCTCCCCCAGCGGTCGTTGTACAGCCCACCAAGGTGCCCGGCATTCTCTCCATATCCAAGCCTCTCCGTGCAGAGTCCCCTCGCCAACATCAGCCACAGAGCCATACACGTCACCCCCACCGCTCGCCAAGGCCCAAACATGTACAGCCCCGTAACCGGACCCCTCAGCCAGCCCAGGACGAGTCCGGCAAGCCTGCACAGGAGAAGCCGCCCTCCGACGTCACTCTTCCCCCGGTCGTCGAGAAGCCGTCCGTACAACCTCCCGCTCCCGTCCCGGACAAATCCCCGCGTGGCCGACAAACCAAGGTTCCGAAAGATAAGGGTGCGACTAGGTAGATCTCGTCACACTTCCACACCCTTTCGGGTCTCATCTTTCTTCTTTTCACTCCGTCAGGAGCTCTTCCACTCATGGACATTCACGACGCAACAACGTTCGCCAACCTTCACCCCCCATCAACTCCTCGCAGGTAGAGGGCCCCACATTATCTTCAGCCCAATCTTTCGCCCATCGCAACACCAATCCTGCGGCAAACTCGTTCGATCCCTTCACCGTCAGCTCAGATTCAGATTCCGATAACACCTCCCATGTCCCCTTCCCCTCCAACAGCGGCCTCATGAAGCTTCCCCCGGCCCTCGCAGCCCCACCTTCTGGCAAACTCGCCCGCCGCCGAAACCACACAGCGCAACCACCCGCTACACCCACGCCCACTTCTCGTCCTGTTCCTGTGCCCAGAGGCAAACAATCCATCCACCGGAACAATATCTCGAGATCGGCGCCGAACCCTCATGCGCTCCCTCGCATCGACAAAAGGCGGGCATCAGCGGGTCATGCGATGGATTTCCCTGTATGTGATGACACGACTGACGTGGAGGACAGTTCTCTTCCCTCCACGCCCACCCGGGAATTCCCTGCGGACACTACGTGGCAGCGTCTCTCTTTAAATGGTCCGCGCACAGCACCGCTATCTCCCTTCAACGCTTTTTCCTTTGCTAGCCCTGCAGACTCGACTCCCTCACGTCCACGTCATCTCCATCATCGCACGCCGAGCGAGGGCGTGTTCAACATGTCCTTTGACGAGGATATGTCCTCAACTTCCGATCCCTCGGAAGAGCTCAAGAAGCTCTTTGGCTTCCCGCCGAAACGATTCGGTTCGGTTGGGCCCAGCGCTACCCATGCTGGCAAGGACAAGGCCGGGTTTTTCGCGAGTTCCGTGTTCCAGAACTCGCCTAGCCCGGACGAGCTGCCTCCTCCCGCTTTTTAGCGGTCCTTTCTTTTTCTTATAGATTCTCATCAAAAGTGTAGAGGTGATTCACATTGCAGTTCAGCCCGTCAGTTATTGACCCGTTTGCAGCTTAGATTATTCGTATTGGCGAGCAGCCCCATTAGACTAATATCACTTCAACAACACCGACATAATGATCCTCTCGCGTCTTCGGAATGTCTCACATTGCCGATCCCACACGGACCAAAACGTCGACGCTCTTACTCGTCGATAGCGCGGTCTTCCGGGACGCCCCGTGTCTCATACCGTTTTTTACCGATATCATTATCCATTCGGCAACTTCCGCCATTGGTTCTTCCATGTGGTTTTTTCTCCTGGGGCTGTTGGCGTCGTCCAACGAATAGTGTTCCGCTCTTCGCTATGGTTTGCATCACTCGGTCTTTCTACTGGTCATGGTCGCTCGCACAGGACACTCGCGTTTTCCCCCAACCCCCGGAGGTTTATTTCCGGGCCAGCCCAGCGTCGATATTCATACCTCGCTCGCTGGTGGATTTTGCGTTCCAGCGTCTCGCCTGTTTCATTTTTCCTTCCGTTTCCCCACCTCAATGTGTCAGTATCACCGGCTCATTTCCTCATTGCATGCTTTCGCCACATCGCACCACGCTTCTTATTTTGGTTCCCGAGAGATCGGGTCTGTACAAAAGGAGTCGACAAGGCCATATACATTCAAAACAAATCATCCAGCGTCGGCTCAACCATGTGTATACGATGACCCTACCGTTGTTCAGGTTGCGCGCCACAATTCACCTACCAGCACAACTATCCGCCTGCCCTGCTTATTTATGTGCGCTTTGCGTGCGACTTGCAGGGCTTCCATCTCCCACTTTTTGTGTTCTTGGATCTTGGGACTTTCGTGATATTTCCTTTATCACCCCTCCTATGCTTCCACCGTTACCTATATGTCTTGCCTTTTTGGGTTCACGGTCCTCTAATTTTCTTTGCCCTATGTCTTTTTAGTGATTCATTCGGTCGTCTGGCTACTGATCTCCTTCGTCGCCGACCTCCAATCAATTTTCCCCTCGCTCTTGGATGCTTCTGTCCGGAGCTCGCCTTTTTTTTCTTCTTTTTCCTGCTTTCCCCCCCTTCCCTTCCCCCCCCCCTTCCACACGTGTATCAATATCGACTCGGCCCACGTTCGCTCGGACTATCGCATCGCATCATACCCATCATTTTCTTCTATAGCCACATCTTCCCCTTCTTATTTCCTTTTTTTTTTGCCTTCCCGATGTGTATGATGCGATATTGGTTTTCCGGTGTATATTGGACCTAGTTGTATGTCCTTTTCCTCTTTCCTTGTTGGTTCGTGTTTCTGATTGTCCCCTCTAGCCCATTGTGTTCCTATTGAAATAACGTACACACATACCCTTCTTCCCCCTCCCCCCACGCTGGTGCAGCGAAGACCCAACCGTACATCTTCGCACGTTAGTCCATTTCCTTATTCACTACAGTTTAGATTGCTCGTTGCACCTCGTTTCCGCATCCCACATAGTAGTCTACACCTTCCACTCGTTATACAGTTTCTTCAACCAGTACACTCCTTTACACGAAAGTGTTTTGAATGCAATAGAAGTTTGTTTGAAAATGTTGGATTGCCCTGAAACTTGTAAGATTGTGCATAAGTGGCAGGCTAAGAAGTTAACCGAGAGAGTCTTTCTGTCATCTGATGTATTCCAGATATTCAGCGCGATTTCTGCCACTAACAAAGCTTCGGCCGAGTTATCGTTTGACATGCCCGACGCGGAACTTTCTGCCTGTTTTTAATCGGAGGAATATCCGCTGTGCAGTCAGTGCCTCCGCCATCTGATCGTTGTGATCTAACACTACCTTCCAAGGCTACAGCATTTCCACTGCGTCATCCTCAAGATCAGGTCACTGCCCACTTTGATACTCGCGCAGCCTCCACCACGATGAGCACAATCGGTCGTCAGGATCCCCTCCACCTCGCCATCGTCGGGATTGGTGGTGTAGGCGCCGAGCTCCTCCAGCAGCTCATGAACAGCCATTACCCCATCAGCATCGCTGCCATCTCCAACTCCCGCAAGATGCTCCTCTTCACGGATGGCACGACCTGCTTCAGGCCTACGGAGGGGACCATCGCACTCGACGATCCCACTGCGCAAGCAGCGAGCCTAGACGGCCTGCTCGACGCCCTATCCGACCTTGCACAGCGCAAACCAGGCAAGGTCGTCCTCGTGGACAACACTGCATCCCAAGTCGTCGCAGAGACGTACCCGCGTTTCCTGGACGCTGGCATCCACGTCGTGACGCCGAACAAGAAGGCGTTTTCGGGTAGCCTGGAGCTGTATACACGGATCGTCGGGACGGTTGGAGATCGGACGAGGGGACGCGGAGTGTTTTATAACGAGGCGACCGTTGGTGCTGGGTTGCCGATCATTTCGACGCTCAAGGATTTGGTGAATACGGGGGACAAGGTGGGTGCTATATCGCATTATCAGGGGGGGTGGACAATGTTGGATGTTGACAGAGCGGG
>JBBPQV010000213.1:0-30610 GCA_038092675.1 Boletus rufocinnamomeus
AGAGAGAGTCTTTGAGACTCAAGCGGAGGGATGGAGTTAGACTAAGTTGATATTTGAACTGAAGGGAAATACAGGAGTTGCGGAGGTTTATATACTATGGAGTCCTAGGGGATTACTAACAGAGTGGAGCTGGTTTGTAAGTAAGGGATCGGAGGTAAGATAGAACCGGAGCTGTGTTCCTAAGTGGAGCACAGGTACAGAGGAGAACATACAGCGGAACTAGTATATACGGAGATCAAGAAATGGAACGTAAGGTATCATAAGTTATGGACAGGGTCCAAAGGTCAGGGGTTGCATCTATAGCAAGAACGTGCCGCAGTTCATATGTATGAGAAGCGGAGTTGGTCCGGAGGACCGGGGTTGGACTTACTGGATTTCTGGGATATGACACTTCTTAACTTTGACCTATATAATATACTATGTATCTTGGTTTGCTTGCTAGCTCCCTTCACCCACATTGCTCTCTTCCTTCAAAACCTCTTTCTCTCCATCTTGGTTAGGGCCAGCCCCTTGGACCACATCCCTTTCATTGGATAACAAGAACCAACAATTCTACTCTTAACAAGTAGACCACTAACTAACTATGCATTTGTATATCATTGTTACTAGGTTATAATAGCAATCCAGTCCACTGTCAGTCTTTAGTTTTTCAATCAGTTGTAGACTGGACTTTGAAATACTACTAAGGAGAGACACTCAAGAACTTATCAAATAAGAGTAGAAAAGGAAAATCTCTAATTAGATACAACTGCAGATCCAGTCTTATATATTGGAATTTCTGACATTTTGAGGTATTCATAATATATTTCAAAGGGTAAATCAATATAAAATATTATGGATGGATATTATAAGGCCAACAACATATTTTATTTTGATGATGACCCAAATATTTTTTTCCAAGTTAACTTTAAAATAAAATTTTGCAAATGATAAAATTAGATTCTGATTATTATTTTTCATATCTGTCATAATGTCCATCCCAAGATTATCTTTGAGTATCAAGTATTCCAGTTATTATTTTCATGGTTTCATAAAAGTGAATTAATAGAGAACTATTGTTATTACCAAAATAATCTATTTTACACCCCTCATAGCTGATTTGACATACAAAATATATTATTTTGGCCAAAATACCAGCTCTCTGATAATATTAACTTTTATGGAATCATGACAACTTGCATAATAAATGAAATATTTGGCACTGAAAGATAATATCCTAATTTAAATTTTTTTCTCTTCAAAATGTTATTTTGAAATTAAACTTGAGAAAATATTTGGACCACCATCAAAATAAAATATGTTCTCAGCTTCATAATATCCATTCATATATTTTATAGTTCATTTATACATATATTATAAGTGCCTCAAAATGTTGGAAATCACAATGTGTTATATACATACAGGATGGGTGATTAGATAATCTACCTACAATATAAGATAATTAAGATAAGGGCTGAACTGTGGCTAAATAGCACTAGGCTATGCTTCTAGTTCAAAATTTGCATCTAGAGCACCCAAAATGTGTAAAACAAATAGATTCAAAAAAATTACAAGTACCATGTGTCACACAGTCTATCATCCATCCATATCACAAAAATTGCAAAAACATAACATGGCCAAACAAGGAGTGTCACTGCTGGCTGATCTAAACAGGATAATATCTAATGATATAGCATTATCAGAGTAATATCAGAGAGAACACACAAGTATGTTTTCCTTCAACTCATTCCACACTCAACCATATTTACAATAATATTGGTATACCATAGATGATATCCATCATATATTATAGTATACTGCATACAATCCAGTCAAAGTGCACTGTATCCATAACCACCATTATAGATATCGCTATCTTTCTCTGTCTCCCAGCCATTGTTGTTATGGATTTCTTTATTTTTTATCCTTCTAACTACGCTCTCACCCATTCATCTTCACATACACAAGAGGGCTTCACCCTTATGGTGTTGACCATGTGATATGCCACTTTTACAGATGACCTTCTTGATATGGATGAATAACCTCCTTTAGGCAGCTCTCTTGTACTGCCTCATATTCCCCTCAACCCAGATGGTCTGTGTGCACTCTTATTTAGCTGGTCTGTGCACCATTCCTAGTAGTATAAATACCTCGCCTTTGTACACTAGTTCAGTATCTAGTTCTACACAATCTATTGCCTAGAGCCTGGTCATTCCACAAGTGATTAGTCTAAGGATTAGTCATAGTGAGACCCCTAAGCCTCTTAGTGTCTTTGCACTACACTTGAGTATGCACTTCAACTAGGTTCTACTCATCAGTGTAACAAAAGAACTAGATCGTCCAGTTTACCTCTGCTATTTAGCACAAGGTCCTTCCCACCACCATTTTGTGGTGAAGAGGAATCCAAGCTCCCTCCCCTGAGCAGGAGCAAGAAGATGTTGAAATCACAGTACCTCCTCTGACTACCAAACCCACCAATTACCATTACAATGACCTCAACTTCTGAACCAGGAGCTCCACCACCCCCTGCCCTTCCTCCCCAACCACTCCCATTCAATCTTCATCCAGATCACGAACAGACTTTCATCATTCACAACCAACTATTCCTCCAGTTGCACCTCCATCACCACAAAGCACAACTACTGAAGAACAAGTGAAATCTCCATTAGAGTTCCCTATGAATGTCAACGAACACAAGTCAGAGATTAAGGCAGGTCTGCTGGATGATTTCTCTGGTCACCCAGATGATGCGCCACGATGGCTGCTGGCCATGAAGGCCTACTTCCAAATGAACGCTCACTTCTACAACGATCAAGCCAAGACCCTTACACTTCTTGCCAAAATGAGCAAAGGCTGAGGGAAGGACTTCTCCAAGGGTTGGTACTGGAGAATAGGAGATGAGACAGTGGTGGACAATGCTAAGTCCTTCACCACCATAATAGAAGGCTTCATTAAAGCCTTTACCCCATACGATGTCAGAGCCAAGGCTTGAATTGATTTGGGAAGGTTGAGGCAGAACCTCAGGGATCCTGATGGGCTGGACAACTACAACCTCCAGTTCCAACTTCTTGCCAGAAAAGCCAAGATCATGGATCAGAAGGCATTGATCGAGTGGTACATCAACGGCCTAGACAGTAACCTCTCCGACTTCATCCTGATGATGCCCATCATCCCCGATTCCATTGACGGCTGGATTCAGAAGGCCTCTCAGTTTGCTGGGCAGGCAAGGAGAAGAGACAGACTCTGACATGGAAGGGCTTTCATTCCTGTGTCCACTTGGACCCCACCCCATCAGGCTCATGCCACTCCTCATTGCAACCCAAATGCCATGGATGTAGACGCAATCCCCCTTACCCCAGTTGAGCATGCCCACCACATGAAGGACAACCTCTGCTTCATCTGTCACCAGAAAGGATGTCACACCACCAACCACCCTCACCCTCCCCACAACAATAACCCTCCTCATAACAACAATGAACCCCCACATCCCCCTAGGAACCTCCAGAGGGTCAGAACCGCCACCACCACTCCTACCCCAGACCCAGTCGCAACTTACATTGCTAGTCTCGGAGGAAGGAATGTTCCCAAAGAAGATATCCTACAAGTATTCAAGACATGCTATGAAGAACAACTGGAGGAAGGAGGAGAGATGGTGGCAACCACTAAGATAGAAGCAGCTAAGGATTTTTGAAACAGAGGGAAGTCTTGATGTCTTCTCCTCCTCATGTCATAGCTCCTGTATTTGTATCAGATTCGCATGCACAGTCAATCCAAATCCCCCTCTCTCTCTATACACATGCAGGAGCAGAAATCGTCAATGTTACTGCTCTCATTGACAGCAGTGCAACTGGATGCTTCATCAATCGAGACTTTGTCTTGAGGCATTATATTCCCACTACTCGACTTCTTAAACCACTGAAGGCTCGAAACATGGATGGAACCACCAACAAAGAAGGGATCATCTGACACCAGATATCCCTCACCCTCCAAGTAGGAGAAATCAAAGAAGAATGAAAACTGATGGACATCAACTGTGGATCCGAGAACGTCATCCTCGGTCTCCCTTGGCTTAAGGACCTCAACCCAATTATCAACTGGGCAACCGGGCAGGTCACCATCCTGGATCAACTCCCTACTCCCTGTCATGATTCCCCAGAAGCCATCACCCAGCGCTACCTTGTCTGATACCTACAGTAGACATAGACCCAGACCTTTACATCACCCAGATGTGGAAAAAATGACTTGATCACTCCTTGTCCATTTTAAAAACCACCATCACAACAGAAATTGCCTCGAAAGCTGAGAAGGTAGAAAAGAAACTTCTGCAGCAATACTTTGCCTTCCAGGACATGTTTGAAAAGAAAGTCATTGACGAGCTACCCCCCTCTTGATCCTTTGACCATGCTATTGACCTCAAAGAGGACTTCACTCCAAAGGTCGCTAAAGCCTATCCTTTCAACCCAAAGGAACTCAATGCCTGTAGGGCCTTCATCAATGAACATGTCAAGTCCAGGAAGATAGTCCCATCAAAGTCACCACAGGCTTCCCCCTTCTTTTTCGTCCCAAAGAAGGATGGATCAGTCTGTCCCTGCCAGGACTACCGATACCTTAATGAGCATACCATCAAAAATCCCTACCCCCTCTCCCTCATATCTGATCTCATGGACAAACTGAAGGGATCCCATCTCTTCATGAAGATGGACATCCGATGGGGTACAACAACATGCTAATCAAACCCGAAGATCACTGGAAGGCAGCCTTCATCACCCTGTTCGGCCTCTTGGAACCAATGGTAATGTTCTTCAGACTCTGCAATTCACCCGCCACCTTCCAGGCCCTCATGGACCACCTCTTCAGAGATATGATGGCAGAAGGATGGCTTATCATCTATATGGATGACATCCTCATCCATTCCTCCTCCCCCACTGTTCATGAGGAACGAACAAAATGTGTCCTCAAATGACTCCAGGAACACAAACTCTTCCTCAAACTTGAGAAGTGTTCCTTTGACATTGACAAGGTAGAGTACTTAGGGATGATCATACAAGAAGGGCAGGTAAAGATGGACCCGGTCAAGCTGAGTGCTATCGACAACTGGAAACCCCCAACCTCTGTTAAAGCAGTCCAGTTGTTCATAGGGTTCTGTAACTTCTACAGGAAGTTTATCCCGGACTTCTCGACCTTAGCCTGCCCCCTCATCAAGTTGACAAAAAAGAATGCCCCTTGGGAGTGGAAGGAACCCCAACAGACTGCCTTCCTTGCTATTAAGGGAGCCTTCACCAAGTGACCAGTCCTATGCCTCCCCAACATCCTCTCCCCCTTTTTTGTCATGACTGACACATCCCTTACAGCCACAGGAGCTGTCCTTATGTAAAAAGACACCAATGGTGACCTCCACCCCTGCGCTCATCTCTCCCAGACCCTCTTCCTGGCTGAGAGAAATTATGACATCTATGAATGCGAACTCCTCGCTGTCATTCATGCCCTCAAAGAATGGTGACACTACCTCCTGGGCACCTCCCACCCCATTACCATCCTCATGGACCACAAGAACTTAACTTACTTCAAACAGCCTAGGAAGTTGTCTTGCAACCAAGCCCAATGGTTGATGTTCCTACAGGACTTCGACCTGACCTTCCACCATCTCCCTGGCACCCAGATGGGCCCAACAGATGCTCTCTCCAGAAAGGATGACATCACAACCACCAGCGATAACCAGGATGTCACCCTCCTGTCCCCCGATCTCTTCATTTGATTGATTGATGCAGCTCTGGCTGACAAGATCACATCCTCCCCCACTGACCCCCTCGTGCTCAATGCTGTTAAAGCTCTTGCCAATGAGTCCTCCCTCTTTTCCCAGGCGGCCTGGATGGACTGGACCTACAATCACCCCCACCTCTGCTACAGGAATAAGCTCTTCATTCCTGAACTGGCCCGACGGGATCTCACCCATTCCATTCATGAAAGTGAAACCAGAGGGCACAGTGGGTATTTCCACACTGTCAACACCCTCCAATGGGATTATTGGTGGCCTGGCCTCACCACCTTCATTCAACACTTCATCTCAGGTTGTGCCACCTGTCAAGCCCATAAGGTTAATACCCACCCCTCTGCCCTGCCCCTTACCCCATTGCCTTCCTTGGCAACCTGCCCCTTCCAATCCGTCTTGGTGGATCTCATCACGGATCTCCCTCCCTCTCTTGGATTCAATTCCGTCATGGTCATGGTCGACCATGGCCTTACGAAGGGGGTAATTTATGCCCCTTGTCTCAAAATGATCGATGCTGCAGGTGTGGCACTCCTCTTCTTTAAAACGGTCTTCCGTCACTTCGGATTACATGACAGGTGTATCTCCAATTGAGGACCCCAGTTCACCTCCGCCTTTGCAAGAGAACTAGCCAGACTCCTTAAATATGACCTGGCCCTCTCTACCGCTTACCACCCCCAGACCGATGGCAAAACCAAACGGGTCAATCAAGAGCTGGAAACCTACCTTCACATCTTCTGTAATGGACACCCAGAGAAATGGGCAGAACTCCTCCCTATGGCCAAGTTCTTCCATAATGCAGCCACTCATTCCATCACCAATAAATCCCCTTTCTCCCTCATGATGGGATATGAACCCCACCCTTATCCTCCAATTGGAAAAATGTTCCTCCCTGCCCTGGAGCAATGGTTGGAAATACTTGGAGATGCCTGATCAGAGGCAATCACAGCACATGAAAAGGCACAAAGAAGCATAAAGGAGTGAATCTCCTCCAAGTTCCGCCTGTGGAAAGTAGGGGATAAGGTATGGCTAGAAGGCAAGAACCTTTGCCTCTGCTATCCTTCTAGGAAACTCACCCCCAGACAAGAGAGACCATTCGAAATTGCCCAAGTCATCTCCCCAGTGGCATTTCGTCTTCATCTCCCCAAAACCTGGCTAATTCACAATGTGTTTCACGCCTCCCTCTTATCCACCTATTGGAAGACTTCGGAACATGGTCCTAACTACTCCGACCCCCCACTGGATCTCATTGGAGGAGAAGGGGGGTATGAAGTAGGCAAAATCCTCTCACACCGTGGAACATGAGGTCAGAGGCAGTACCTAACTTCCTGGAAAGGATACTCCACAGCAGAGAACACCTGGGAACTGGAGGGAAGCTTCAAACATGTGCAACCACTCCTTCGTGCTTATAAGCTTTGCCACCCCAAAGACTTCCCCTTCCCATCCTCCTTCTAAATCATCTTCAAAATGGCCATCGCCCAGACCCCTCCTGTTCACTGCAACCACCTCTCCATTCCCCACCACTGTATCCTCTTTGCTTCTGTCCTAGAGAACCCTGTCACCACCCTCATCATAGAAAGAAACCAGGTCTTCGCCTACAACTATGACCTCATCTCCCTCACCCATCTCTACCAGTCGTATGCCACGGTGAGGTGTATAATGACCCAGTTGACCCCAGATAATCAACCCCCCATTTATGCTGCTTCTTTGAATGGGGCCATCACTGAGGCGAGGGCCCTTACTTTAGATTTACTTTGGAACCAAGGGTTCAGCGTGGTCATTGACGTGCTCCCCCCTCTTTCTGTCTCCCCCATTCTTCACCCCCTCATCCTCTCCATGTCGGAACTGGAGAGGGAGATTTACTTCTCCCAAGACCCCCTCAACATCCCTGCTGCCCCCGCCCCTCACCCCTCCAATCATGGAGCTACCCATGAGGGTATCAATGGTTGGTCCACCTCTCCATCTCCCACTCCTGTCCCAGTTCCACCACCTTCCAGCACCATCCCTGATAGGGCCACACCTCCTGCAAGGGCTCACTCTGAGTCAGCTAAGTCCTTTCGGACCAGCATTGAGGGGACTCCAGCCCCTCCAATGCCAGCGACCTCTCTCCCCACTCTTAGGAGAGTCCGCCACACCCGCCTCTTGCAGGAGGAACGATGATGACTCAGACTCAGGACCACAGTCCTCATCCCATTGGGCCCACTGGTGGGCACAAGAAATCAACAAGGAAATGTGGGTTGTTCCCACTCCCCATCATGTCCCCATCCTTGGACCCCTCATCATCGTTGCCCCTGCTCACCCCATCTCCCTGCCCTCTCTGCCATCAGCTGTCAACCCTCTGCTCCACCAGTGGCCCAATCCCCTTCCTGGCCTCATGTTCCTCCCCACTGTTGTCTCAGGTGCTATGAGTGCCACTCCACCAACCACTTCCGGGTCAACTGCATGCAGTATATCTGCCCCTACTGCTGCACCGCCACCCCTGGACACGTCCAGGCTTGATGCCCTCATTGAGTCTGTTCTCTCTGCACAGAGGTCGGACACATCACCGACAACTGTGTCCTCCATGACAACAAGTGGATCAACTGGGACCATGACCCCACTGACTACAAGATCAACAAGGGGGACCAATCTGGACAGGACTGAGGAGATGGAGGAATGGACCCAGCTGGAACTGGAGAATATAGAGGAAGAGTCGGAGTCTCTTCCATACGAAGGGGGTAATGTTACGGATTTCTTTTCTTTTTATCCTTCTAATTATGCTCTCGCCCATTCATCTTCACATACGTGAGAGGGCTTTGCCCTTATGGCATTGACCATGCAATATGCCACTTTTACAGATGACCTTCTTGATATGGATGAATAACCTCCTTTAGGCAGCTCTCTTGTACTGCCTCATATTCCCCTCAACCCAGATGGTCTGTGTGCACTCTTATTTAGCTGGTCTGTGCACCATTCCTAGTAGTATAAATACCTCACCTTTGTACACTAGTTCAGTATCTAGTTCTACACAATCTATTGCCTAGAGCCTGGTTATTCTGCAAGTGATTAGTCTAAGGATTAGTCATAGTGAGACCCCTAAGCCTCTTAGTGTCTTTGCACTACACTTGAGTGTGCACTTCAACTAGGTTCTACACATCAGCGTAACAATTGTTGTTATCTCTATGCATATTCTCTTCTTCCTCTTCTGCATCTAGTACATCTTCCTCTGCATCATTGTCACTTTCATTGTCTTTCCCCATCATCAGTATTCCACTCTATTTGCTCATTGTCCCCTCATTCCCACATTTGTTCTTCCAAGTTACCTGATCTCTCAGCAACCTCTATCATGTTCTTCCCATCCTCTCCTTTCTCCTTGCTTGAGGTCACATCAATGTCATCCTCTTGTGATTCACTCATTCTCTCATTACAGTCACCTTCAAGAATTGTATCCCAATCACAAGTTGGTTTGTGTTCCACTCTGCTGCCTTGGAAATGCATAAACATGTCACAATCAATAAACCTGGGTGATCAAAATTAGTTATACATTGTTCTCATAAATAGAAAAATGTACATATTAACATAATAATAGACCCAATCATAGTGCTCATCCAATGTGCCATCTAATTTCTGACAAGCTTTCAAAGGCCCAAGTAGTTTGTCCATTACACTGAATGCAAATCCTTGAATAAGGTGGACTTCTCAGATGATGTTACTGGGGTTGATGAAGCCAAATGCATCTGCAGAATGATCATGACAGTTGAAAAACTGAAGTTGATGCAGCTGTTTTTTGCTCCACCCTGACAGGTAATTTACATCATTGCTGAACCAACAGACAAAGAGAATGTCCATCTGAGTTGGTGGTGAGAAATGAGAGTACACATTCTTGCGTACTTGCACAAGCATATGAAAGATATGAACAACATGAGCATACCAGTATGTATGACTTTGCTCATCTTCATGCAACAAAACCATAATATCAGCATGGGTAAGCAGATTTACAGTGTCTTGCTCATGTCATAGGTTATAGGTTGTGTAGTTGACAGATAGAGTACTGTGGAAATAGATGCAGTTGTCTTTGATGTTGATGCAAAGCTGATCTTCATCTGAAAAGTCATGTTCATCACTGTCATATGCCAACCCACAGACATGTGCCAAGAGATGGTCCTGAAGATAAGGGAGAAAGTTCTAAATTTGGTCAATTCATCAAGGCTTACAAATGAAATTGAGATGACTTACATCAAATGTGAGGTCCTCTCAATGTTCTGCAAGCCAAGTAGTAAGGTTGTCAGATATATAAGGAGACTCAGCAATAAGATGGTGCTTGGATGGGGGTGTGCATGCATGCTGCTTTGGTGTTTTCTGGCAGGTCAACTTAAGACATGCATCATTAACCTTTCATATGAAGCACTCAATGGCTTCCTGTTTGGTAATGCTAAAAACCATGGAAATTCTCTTTTTCCCTGATCATGGATATCACCACTTTAGTTTGCAGTGTTCAAATTCACCCTGAGAGACTCAGAATATCAGAAAAAATTGGATAGAGAGAAATACACCTAGCTACAAGCTGGATTGAATAGCTATCAGTTGTTCCATATCATCTGATTGTATCTGGGTAGTCAGCAAGAGCATGATACTGTAAGTTGTAAGATTCAGACACTTGAGCTTTGCTTTCAGGTTTATTGGGGCTGTGATCATACCTTCCTTCATGGAAGGTGCAGCTTGGCAAAGACCATATGCAGCACTTTCCTGAGAGAGTTCAGTTGTTTGATAGATACTACAGATGATATCTTGCAACTTGACCATTGAATAATGAAGTGATCTGATCACCCTATCAAAGAATGCAAGGGTCTTCTTGGTGTGGAGTCAAAGCCTGGTGTAACCATGTCATGTTGCCAAGTCAAAGAGTATGTTGAGAACAAGCTGATTGTGGGAAGTTGGAAGAAGATCTTCAAAACAGGGCATTACACACTATTTTCAAATCAGCTGAGTACTAAATAACTGATGTAGACTTAAAAAACAACCTGAAGAACGTCCTCAAAATCTTGAGCTGCCAAATGCTTCATACTTGAGGTGTTCTTAGCAAATTTTCAAATTGTCCCTCTTCCAAAGGTAAGCACTCCTTGGTACCTGAAAATGCACCCATCAGTGGTGCAAGAGGAAAAATTAGGTACAACACACTGATAATTCAGCCCTTCAATTGATATTCCACCCCCTGTGAAAAGAATATACAACAAATGTGTGAATATTGCCTTCCAGATGCCCAATTCAAATTCATGTAAAAGGTGAACAACCAATAGGCAAAAAAATTTGAATACCTCATTCAAGATTTTCTCAGTAAAGGCATTCTAATCATTATGATTAACAAGATCAGAATAGTATAGATAGAGCAACTTACATGGGTAGATACCAATGACTCATTGTCAAGTATATCCTTTATGTGCAAGCCATTGATACTTGCTCCATGCTTGAAAATCAATCTGTGGGCTCTTGTTACCTTGTTTCCTAGTTTGTTGTTGCTGATGCAAGTCTTGTTCAGCCAGGTATCTATGTCAGTGGGAGATTCCATTTCACAAATGTCAGATTTTGCAACCAAGCATTAGGGACAGGGACATTTCCCAAGGAATTTGATGCATGCAAGTAGAATTCCACAACAGTTAGACCGTGTTGAAAACAAGAATAGACATACTTACTTCTCAGGATAATTAGCTGAGTAAGTAAAGAAACAAGGGAAGACCCACCATGTGATTTCATCAAAAAATCTAATCATGATGCCATTCTTGTATCCATTGATGAATCACTCATTAAGAAGCAGCTTCCAAATGGCATGCATCAAGTCATGCTTGCAGTGAGTATATGTATATGTCACTTGAGGATGACTTGCCATAGTACTGTTACAGTTTTTGTGACCTGGCATCACCCCAGATTCTTCTCCCCCCTTCATCTTCCCTTTCTTGACTATACATTGTATTACTAGATCTTCCTATGGTTGACCATGATTGGCAGCTACCCCTTCTCAGGCTAATGGACAATCCCTGATCTTACACCTTAGATGGGCTCATATTCCCCTGACTAGACAACCCCGAATGAAGCATTTCTGTGCTTCACAAGGACTGGATTTTCCCTGGAGTTTCCCTGGATCTTCCCTGGTCTGACTCTCCCCAGTTGGCTATGGCTCACTGCCTTAATGATCCTTGATCCTACTATCTCTGTTGCGAGCGTACTCGAGTGAACACTGGCAGGACTCTGCTGAGGCTACACCAAACCCAAAGGTAAAAGAGAAGAGGAGATTTGAGAGTAGAGATGAAGCGGTCTTCCTTAATACACTCGCAAGGACGTAGGTCGCAAGGTACAAATGGATTAGACTGGGGAGTCCAGTCAACTACAGCTACTTTATATATGTTACAGGTTGGCACATGGACCATAGGGTCCATGGGAACGACTACTTGATATAGATAGATGAAAGAAGGTATCATGAGAGGAAGAAGTTGATGATGGGAAAGAGAAAGCGGAAATTAATAAGGCGTGTGTGCAGCATGTTTGTCTAGACCATAGGTCACGTGTAGTTCCCCATGGTCATGTGCACATCATGTGACTTCGAAGTCTGAAAGATGGTAAGGTAAATGCACAAATGCGCTAAGTTTAAAAAGTTTGAAAATATAGTATATCATAACAATCTCCATTCTGGTTCTTCCCTTCTTACCATGTAATACACAATGCAATACATCTTACATGCATTCATGCCTTCCCTAGAGTTCCATTTCCATTCTGGGCTATTTTCTTAGACCAGCCCTAAACCATGTACTTTAGTATAAAGGTTCAAGCTCAGCTCAAATGCTTCTCTAACTTGATCCTATGCAATCTACCATGTACTTGTTGTTCCCTGGCCTTTAGAAGCACTCCATCTGTTCCCTGCACTTTGATTGTTCAGTGCTTGTACTGCTCCTCTTTGAGAACTCCCTTCCCAGTTGGAGTCTCTCACTCTCTCTCAGTCACCCTTGACCACTGGTCAGATGAACAACATTACATGTTGGTGTTCCAAAGTTACTCAACCATAACAAGTATCTGCTGTATTCATCTTGAAAGTTATCAGGGAGCTGCAGCAACTCCAAAAACCCTTTCCATACTAACCCAGAACATGGTGGTAATTCCCATGCTGTTTGGTGGTGCACTTCATGCATCATGTTCTGGGTTAGTATGGAAAGGATTTTTGAAGTTACTGTATAGGAAAATGTAAATAGTTGGACATGAGAATAGATGGAGATGACATACACCAGAGATATAGGCAACATGATGGTACACATCTGCTGTTGGCTTTCCACATGTATAATTGGATTCATTGGTGAAATATGTAAAGATAGATCAGCCAGAGGGTTGCATTGCCAAAATTAGCAAGTTGGGTAGCATTGGACCAAAGCATAAGTGGGGCAACAACATGTTCTAGGTCATTGCCAGGATCACAAGAGAGTGAATGGATTTCTTGATAAGCCTTGATGAATGCTGGAGATGAAAAGGCTTCACCAAATAGATGGATTGGTTTGCTATCACTTGATGCTCTCCAATACTCTTCATATGGAAAGATGTGATATGTCAATGAAGTCTTGCTTTCAAATATGGAAATGATGATGATGGTGATGTCACAGTGATAGACACCATCAACCATGAGCCAAGGCAGGTTTGCCTCCTGCTCTGACATGTATTTGCTGCACTCATGAGATAATGGAATTTTCACAAATGAACACTGCCCCCTGTGATTGGTGTTGAAGGGATTCAACAAGTAGGCAAGAAATTTCTCAATATGTTTCTTCTCCCAATCATGACTGAAAATCTTGTTGACTGTTGGATTGAATGCAGGGTCTTTAATATATGTTCACAAGCAATCAAGCTCATCAGCAGATTTGGTTGTTCCTCCAGAGTACTGCCAAGCCATCAAAAGGCCAGCCATTGGATGACTAAATGCAGAGTAGAGAGTGTCAGACAAGACACCCAAGAATGGCCTAGAGTTGGGTTCCATCTCCAGGATTGGAGAATTAGAGACAGCTTTCAGAGTGTCTTGTTTAGGAACTTCAGGGTATCTTGGATATACATAGAATACTTCCATCTTATTGGGGATGGTTTTGAACTTGAAGGCATGATGGAAATTTGCTGGTGGATCTGGGGGATCCAGAGGAGACTTGGGGATTGAAGAGCAGGATAGATAGTCCATATAATGCTTAGGAAGATGGATCTGATGCCCTGAATATAAAGAAACCAAGGGAGGTGTTTCAGGCATTGGTGAGACATCTTGGCAAGGAAACTGAAATGATGAGGGCTCTCCAACACCTTGATTGGATGGCCCTGCCTCAATCTCTGACTGTATTAAATCAGAGAATGAATGGCATTAAATGAACCATACTAATGACAAACATACTGAGCCAATGTCATTGTTGAAGAAGTCCATACTATAATGTTGTGCAAGCTGTCGCAGTGGGCAAGGTAGGTGGGATGCACATGAATTGTCCTGCTCAGTCTGTATTAATGAACCACATCAGCTCAGTGGTCCTGTCTTTTGACACTTTTGTTTGGCTTTGGAAAGATGCTTCTGAGTCTGTAAAATATCCAACATAAGTCATTTTTTCACCTTGCAGGTAGCCTCATGAACATGAAGGCATTTTTTTGTATTCAAAGGTTGGGAACAGCCCTAGCATGAGAGCTTATCATCCATATTGAACAAAAGGAGTGTTGGGGATGTCTATACATCAGTTAAACTTTTCAAATGCCATTTAAATATCATGTATTGGATTCTTGAAGCAATACATGATATGGAATATAGTAATATATCTACTAGAAGATCATTAGATGATGGTCAACACATAATAAATAGTACTAAAACTCACCTAATAAGCTGGTAACAAACTGACTTGATGCCAAGAGCCTGCAGTTCCATCCAATGTCATGTGACAAATTTCCACAATGATTCAAAGTCTATCTCCTTGAAGGTGTAGCACTGCAGCTCAAACCCTAACCAACACCATGTGTTCTGTCATTCTCAGCTCTGATGAAGAAGCTCCTACAGATAGACCTGGGAGTTTAAATATGAACAACAACAACAAGACCAAGAGCACAAAGAAGGATGACAAAATGGACAAGAATGATGACAACAAGGACAACAAGGACAACAACAAGGACAAAAAATCTACCAAAGAATCCAAGAGAATAGGGCAAGTTGATTGCTACACTATCAGACCACCAGCTACTGATATGGGATGAATCCAAGGACATTGTTGTCACCCCTGTTGCGAGATGATCTTGAGCAAACACTGGCGGGACTCAACGGGCTACACCAAACCATGAAGACGACCACAGCAAATAGAGTAAAGCAAGAAGGTAAAAGATGAAGCTAGATGGGATATAGATAAAGCGAAGAGAGAAGTTGATAGGTGAGTAGGTAGTCGGATATCTTCAGGATACTTGCAAGGACACGGGTCACAAGTCCATCGATAGGAGGGGAACAATGTCAGAGGCGTAAAGACTTGATGACCAGATCAAAGTCGATGTCTTGAACTTACCTATCTTCTTCTATAACCATAGGAACCAGGGAGAGATGAAAGTGTAACAGCCTTCCTTAATCACCTCACAGGGACATAGGCTGCAAGAGACAAATGGATTAGACTGAGGGTACCTCAGTCGACTGTGACTACTTATAAGTTACAGGAAGGTGCACGGACCATAAGGGTCCATGAGAACTACTTCTAAATAAGGAGGGATGAAAGAAGGGAACATGAGAGTAAAGGAATGATGATGAGAAGTCTGAGGAGGCTTCGTGAGAATAGTTACTAAGTATATTTAAATAAGGGAAGCATTTGTGAGAGAAAGAAATATAGATTTATATAGATATATGAGAGAAGAGAAGCATATTGTGGGATAGGGGTGGAAGATAGAAGATGCATCTATAGATAAATGAAGAGATTGAGATTAAGATGAGATCTTGATGAGATCTGCTATAGGGGTGACAGTAATTAAAATAAGAAGAGAAGGATGAAACAAGGTTCAAGGATAAAGTTCAAGAACCACAGTGTTTGACTTTTAATATAGAAGAGAAGAGAAGAGAATGGAGATTAAATAGGGGAATGATGAAGACAGAAATTAAGAAGTTGTGTATGCACGTGTTTGTCTAGATCACTGGTCACATATAGTTTCCCAGGATCACGTGCATGGGATCACATGACTTTGAAGATAAATATTCTAAGGTAGGCACAAACAATGCACTAAGTTAAAGGTAGGTAATGGAAAGCGTTTGGTAAATAAGTATACAGGAAAGTGTATGAAGTGTTTGTAATGAAAGTGTGAAAAGTGTTTGTAAAAGATCGTGTTGTAACAACCCCTGAGTTCATATCCACAGCATATGTGATTGCACATTGCACTGATCTATGGTGCAACATTGACAAAGTCATCAAGGTTGCACTATTGCTATTACAGAATAAGGCCAGCATGAAATGCAACCTCAAGGAGAATGAAGCTAGCAAGAAGCTTTGTGAGGATCAATTGAAAAAATAGTATGTTCTCTGAATTTGTGTTGATGGCACTGAATAGTCTATCATAGTGACAAAGCAGCTTGTGAACATTTCCTTTCTATCTACCAGAAGGTCCTTCAAGTTGCACCTGGTCTCAAGGAAATCATTGACAACCCCAAGTGCATCTCTGAATTAACAATTATTGCATAAAAGGTGAGTTTGCATGCATATATGCAGATATATATTGAGACAATCCATACTATCCAGTCCACTAACTCCACCAGCCTGAAGAAGAGTATTGCACAATATTTATTGCATGATACTCACAAGCCTCTCAATCCTCCTATCATTAACAGAAGTGGTAGAGCTGAACTGGATCTGAAGCACCCAATTGACTCTCTCACATGTTTCCTATGTCCATCAGATAGGCTGAAGGACTATGACAAGGATTTAAATGTGTAAGTTCCCATTTACATTGCATCATTGTTATGCATGTTTACAAATATATCTTGGGGTTCACAAACTACTTGAATGTGGCAAGATATCTATAAGGGCAGCAAACTTACCTTCCATTTTCTGGAGTGGCAACCCTTATCTAGGTGACAACTGGACTGAGGAAAATATGATTGCAGGGGCTTTCTGAAGCCATGTCCTTGTCAAAGTAAGTAAGTCTCACAATACTTGGTCTTTTTTTCTGGAATGCTACTGCTTACTACTTGACCAGTCTGTGCAACATATCTATCTGGGACCAGCAGCCACTCATGGTGATGAGGGCACTGGCAAAAAGGGCTCAAAAACATGTAATGCAGTACCACATGACATAACAACTGTGGAACCTGAGCATATTGCTTATGTGTGCCTGTAGGTTAGCAGTCCAAGTCACTCACATTGTTTGGCAGATCCTTCATTTATTAGATACACTTTGAAATCTCATCAATGTCTGTTTGAACAAGAAAGATAGGGAGTGCAGCTTCTGAGAGCTGTATCAACATGTCATTGCCTTTATCCAAGGAGCATCTGATGAAAATTGGAGAGAGGATCTTATCAAGTGGTGGAATTTGTGAGTTGTCTTTCATTTCTATTTTTTTTTCTAATGTTTTTTGGTATATAGGCAGTTGTTCAGGAATGAGAAGGGCCACATCTTTAATGCCGATATAAACAACAATGCTCAACCAATAATGATGAAGAAAACAAAGGCACAAATGAAAGCACATCTGGCTGCAAAGGCTGCTGCTGTGAATCAACTGTCCACTTTCATGAAGGAAGGTTGTCAGATTTTGTCTCCTCCCATCTCATCAGATGGGAAGAATGCTCAACAGCTGTTGTCTGCTCAGGCTGGGACTCCAACCAATAATAAAGAGACAGCATCCAGTATATCTCCACCTTCCTGGATCATGCCAGCTCACTTTTCTCATCACATTTAAGCTTGACATCAGAGTACATCTATGGCAACACCACCCCACCCTGCTCCTACTGGTCACTTTTGTTGTTTGGTTGAGCATCATGGGTCACTTGCAGTCTCCAACTCAGAGAATGAATCCAGAGTCCAACCCTCACCTCAGTGTTGATCTAACAGCCTGAGGGTTCATATCCCCATTCCTCCAGTTGCTGATGAGTCAGAAATTGATTCATCCACATCACATCTGCTCAAGAAGGGGGCCATCCTCAGTATGAAGGGAAAGGATAAGCAATGTGTTGCAGATGATTCCAAGGATGATGATCACAGCAAGGCCTCTGGTGGTTATGGGGATTCCAAGGGTCAGAAATGTACCATGCATAAACTGGCAGATGATGACCATGGTGAGGCTTCTGGTGGTTGCAGCAATTTCAGAAAACCACCAAAATGCAGACACAACTAGATTTTGACAAAAGCTTAAGATTTCTGTCCTTTCTGCTGCCATTTCATTTTGCCCAACACCAAGTCACAATCATTCACAGCCACTTTCCACTCCCTCAACATTGTATCCTATTCATTACCACTAGATAACCCATTGCTTGCATATGTACTACCCATATGTACTGTGTTCAGATAATCAGCAATGTACCACCATGCATGAGAACACTTGATCACCTCTATCATGTGTGGTCATATATGGGTCTAACAGATTAACCTACTCTCTGTCCAATGAGTGAGTTCCTTGACATGGTCATGCATACTCAAGTAGATGTCACTCTGGATTGCTTATATTATAACCACAGTATGAGAATATTTATCCATACATGAGCATATCCTGGTTTGATAATTTTTGTGATGCAACTTCATCTGTTTGAAAGTCTTTGTGCAGGCTGGGCAATGTCTGAGATTCCACAATGTTTACCTGATATAGTATGTTGGACCGGGTTCAGCCTTTTCCCGAACTCCGGGAATCGTCAATTCACACTGGTTCTTCCATAACCTGCACAACGCTCCTACCTTCCAGACTCCATCAATGCATTCTCAGGGTTTGTAGTCCGCGAGGGCCATGAGTCAGACGAGATGATTGAATCAGTGAATCCCATGCCTATAACAGGGGAAATGCGGGGCCGTGTGGTGATAGACATCATCACATTCCCACCCTGCGACGAGTAGTAGCGAGGAAAGGCGTGGGGGATTAAACCCAACGAACCCCACGCGACCAGAAGGTCTGGCTGGTCCCATCACGCCAACCGCCCCCAGCGCTGGAGTACTACGCGGATACCCCGCCAAGGCAGTAGATTGCTAAAGCCTCCTCGTTGTAGAACGCATGACAAAGGGTAAGCACGTCTCTCGCTAGGCGATTGACATGGGATTTCACAGACGCATAACGCCCCCTCGTCTCCGAAAGCCTAACAACGGGGAACACATCTCCCATCAGGAAGCCGACATGGGATTCACAGGTGCGTGCACGAGTGTTGTGATCCGGCGTATATGATCCAGTCGTCCGTCCCAATGTCTTGTGTGCTCGTATAATCCCTTCCCCTCACCTTCAAACCACCATGCAACGGCTTCATCAAATTTCGTCCCACTTGTACTCGCCGTCCGGTGTCGCAGCACTTCAAGAGAAACACCCCGACGATGTCGTCATCACAATGGCCATACGCTCCCCATTGACAAAGGCCAACAAAGGCGCTCTCAAAGACACTCGGCAAGTAACCTCCTTATCCTGACACGTATGATGTACTCATCGTGCCCCCCACAGCACCGACGAACTCATGCTCGAAATGTTCAAGGCAAGTTCTTCAGGCTTCACCCCTGCGCACCAGCTAACGTCAGGCATATCATCAAACCACCATAGCAAGTCATTGCCCACTCCCACGTCGACCCCGCGAGCGTAGGTGACATTTGTCTCGGCACCATTCTGACATACGACGCTTCCTACCACCTCCGTGCTGCTGCCCTCGCTGCTGGCTTCCCGGAGAGCGTGCCTATCCAGACGGTCAACCGCTTCTGTTCCAGTGGGCTCATGGCTGTGACCTCGATCGCGAACGAAATCCGGGCGGGTGAAATCGAGATCGGACTCGGCATCGGCTTTGAGTCCATGAGTCAAAAGTACGTTGGACTCCTTCGCACATAACCCCCATCGTCTCCCTTTTTGAGTCGCGTCATTCACGTCATTTTCTTTCTCGGATGATAGCCCAGACCAGGGTGCACCACCCCAGTCAGAGAGCGTCAACGCCAACGCATCAGCAAAGGACTGTCTCTTCCCTATGCCCTGGACGAGCGAAAACGTGGCTGAAGATTACGACGTCTCGCGTGAGGACATGGACGCCTATGCAGCCTTATCATTCCAACGCGCCGAGCACGCCCAAAAATCTGGTTACTTTGACAATGAAATCGTCCCCTTTAACGTGTTTGTCAACGACACCGATCCTGCGACGGGCGCCACGATCCGACGACCCGTGACGGCGACCAAGGACGAAGGGATCAGGTACGGTACGACGAAAGAGGCTTTGCTCAAGATTCGCCCCGCGTTTCCGCAGTGGGGATTGGGGAGAACGACGAGTGGGAATGCGAGTCAGGTCACGGACGGTGTGGCTGCGGTGATGTTGATGACGCGCCGCAAGGCCGAGGTGCTCGGGTTGGAGATTCTTGGGAAATACGTCAGTATGGCGGTGACGGGTACGTCGCGACGAACTGTTGGGTGGTAGTGAGGGATATCTTGCTGATTGAGTTCGGTGCTCGTTTCCAGGTGCCCCGCCCCGCGTGATGGGTATTGGGCCTGTGTTTGCGGTTCCCAAGCTGCTCAAGAACACAGGTCTTAGCGCTGCGGATGTCGACTTGTTCGAGGTATGCCAGACCCGATGGGGGTGGCCACCAAGGACGATTGTTCACTTTTTTCCTCTACAGATCAACGAAGCGTTTGCTTCCCAGTACGTCTATTGTGTCCAAGAACTCGGGCTCGATCTCGAGAAAGTGAACGTCAATGGAGGCGCTATCGCGTTTGGACATCCGCTAGATAAGTTTTTGTTTTCTGTTTCGTTCGCCATAGCCAAGGCTGATTGGTGTGTGCGATGGTTACGCTGCACGGGTGCCCGACAGATCGCAACTGGTTTGCATGAGCTGAAGAGACGGAATGGAAAGGTGAGTTTTGCGTGTGGAAGATGCTGCAGAGTTGATGGATAGGTTCCCTTTAATAGGTTTTGGTGACGTCGATGTGTATTGGGACTGGCATGGGCGCCGCGGCGATGTTTGTAAGGGACCCATGAAACGGTCGACGCACTGCATGTGTGTTGACATGTAAAAGTGAAGCGGGAGCGCTGGGTTTAGAGTCTATGCCCGCAGATCAGACGGTCGGGCTCTTTGTCTCGCTATATTATTCTCGTACAGAGTGTAAAATGTGTGGTGTTGTTCACAGCTTTCCCCTCCATTTCCTCGTCCTACAGCTCTTGACGTCTGTGTACGATCATGGGGGGGTTATGACCTTTGCTTATACCATCGCCTGTGTGAATACGCAGGCTCGCGGCGGTTATTGTGAGCGCAAATTCAAATCTGATTCTGACACGATCCACGCTGTTTGAGTAGGATCGGAATCGGAATGGGCAGCTGGGAGGCGAGAGTCGAAGAGATTGAGGACACTCACGTCGCAATGAACCCTTGGATTGCGAATACAATGGCGCCGTCGATATACGTTCGTACTTGGAATGCGTACCGTTCGATACCAGCTGTGGCAATAAATAGCACACATTCAAAGTACGATCGCGAGGCGTCGTTTGCGCTCGAGACAAAGAGGTAAGGAATGTCTAGGAGGCAATCTGCTGAACAGGTGAGCCAGCTGAAAGCCAAGGATCGGTTTCTTCTCGAGTCTGTGCATCGCAATCCAATCAAGATGATCAAACGTTAAGACAGGGTGAGACCAAATGAAAATGCAAAAAATTGAGAGAATAGCCTGAGGTCACGTGTAAAACCTCTAGCCAATCACATGCTGATGAGCGTTTCGACTCTGTCGACCGAGCTCGCGACCGAGTTTTCCATTATGGATCGTGGCTTCATAAGGTTTGTTTGAGGAAGTGCGTCTCTCGTGCGGACGATCCGATACAGCAGACAGCGCTGCCGGACAGTTAGCCTAACCCGGACAATTCATTGCTGTGGAAAGCCGCCCGACTCGGAGGAAACGAAGTACACAAAAAAGGGCCTACCGGACCGACATGTTCAGTGCTAATAAATGGGAATGCACGAGGTGGAACGTTCCGAGTGGACTGACACGGGTGCAAGAAATGACAATAGCGATGACTCGGAATCTCGGATGCCACAAAAATGATGGTTTGTCTCGGACCCAAATGCGGTAGTCGCGGTGACCCGGACCGTATCGTTTTCGTAGAATCGTACGAGCGCCGCTCGCCTATGTACGACATGCAGACCCAAAGCTGGGTGAGAAAGCGTTCGACTATTTCTGGGACGTGAGTTAAATGTAGAGAGGTTTCAGCTTTTGCTGTGATATGGGCGGATCAGATCCCGTAGTCAGACGGCGCTGGACGTCGGACGGCCGTTTGAGATGGGAATGGAACGGGGTCAACGTGGCCTTGTCCGAGATCAGATCTAACGCAGATGTTTCACACGTCTGACACATCTAGCCGTGCTATAGAGGATACTAGTCTAGGATAGTTGCGGTCGTTGGTATGCACACTTCCGGGGTATTCGGAAACATCATCACGCAACCAACGGTGGTTGGGAGATGGATATCTATATGCCGGAGGATCCAGATTAACCCATTGCGCGCATCGATACCGCGCAAAGACCTCTGTGGTCGGCATCGGCAGTCAAACACTCACCGCGATGACCTTTTTTAGGCTCTCGCGAATAGTTTGTTTTCCGATCAACATCTTTTTGTTTCCACAATGTACAATGTAGCGTTCCTGGTTGCGGTTTGTCTCGGAGGGAGTGGCAGGTTGTCTGAGTATTCCGTACGGATACGGCTACTATGCGGTGCCATGGGTATCGGCGTTGAGCCGGGCATCGACGGATGAACGAATCAAGATGAGGAGGTGGATGATGCTTGATGCTTGATTCGACTGACAGGGCACGATAGTGAATACCCGATGAAATCTCCAATGGCATCAACATGGGCGCGTTGTTGGTGTCTTGGGAGACGAGGGGGGTGGGCGGGCTGAATTGAAGATAAGCAAGATGCACACGATCGGTACTACTAGTACGTGTCACCATCTTGATGCATGGCGGTATTACTATGTAAGAGTCGTGCATACTGTTTGATAGTCGACGTCACGGAGAGTGTACACGAGCCTTGTGTCAAGGGTGAGGTAAAAGAGACAGCTGGAAGACGGTGTTTGGTACAGTAGCGATGACTGTTGTGGGGTATGTATGAGTCACCTTTCAACAAATTTTGGGAACACAGGACGTGAAGAGTCGAGAAGGGGGGAACGTGTTAGAGAGAACAGGGGGAACAGGGGCACGAGAGCAAATCGATGTCACGATCGGGAGTGATATGAAGTGTAGTTGTGGAATGAGGCTGGAACGAGGCGGACACGGGGAAGGGGTATAAGGTAAACCTGGCACAAATAAACGGGCGATTCGCAAACAAGAATATTTGATGGATTGGTCACCGCCACACCTGCCTATCCGAGTGTCGACGACGACCGAGCTCGTCCTTCGAAACACAGCGCCAAGGCACTCTGCCACTGTCCACGATAGATACGACGACGACGGTGTCCCCAACAGAAGCGTGTCGTCGCCGAGACGAATGGTACGACGTGGCTGTGCTGATTTTCGGACCGTGTGAACGTTGGGGTGCATTTAGACAAGGTCTGATACTGATTGAAAAATAAAAATTATTACGATCATGCCAATACTTATAAGCCCATCGTACGGCCACCTTTCGTTCTTTGTTCCTCCTCCATCATGTCCTCCAAAGGTCGGTCCTTTCTCCTCCCCGTCCCGTTCTCCCCTGATCGTCCACACAGCCATCCGCGAGTACGACGCCAAGCTCTTGCTGGCTTACTGGCTCGAACGCGCACCCGCCGCGCACCCCAACTTTACTCCTTCCAAAAACTCCCCGCTCGTCTTCCCTTCGCCCAAGGTTGCCCAGATCCAATGGGATCCCGAGTCCGGGGCTATCACGCCCGACAGCCACCTCCCCGCCTGGGTGCAGACGACCAAGCTTGTCGCAAAGCCGGACCAGCTCATCAAGCGTCGCGGTAAGGCCGGCCTCCTCGCTCTCAACAAAGACTGGCAGGACGCAAAGCAGTGGGTCTTCGACAGGGCTGGAAAACCCCAAAAGGTGCGTCGAGCCCCCTTGTGATGCGATGGCGTGCACCATCGCAATCGCGAAGTATCCCCTCCTCTCTTCACATCATCACGTAACCCTTGACATATTTCACCTTTTCACATATTCACGCTCCTTTTGCAGGTTGAATCAGTCACTGGCACGCTCAACACGTTCATCGTCGAGCCCTTCTTGCCCCACTCCCAATCTGCAGAGGCGTACATCTGCATCACTTCCTCCCGTCTCTCCGATACCATCCTCTTCTCCCCCACTGGTGGTGTCGATGTCGGCGATGTCGATGCACATGCATCCCGTCTAGAAGTTCCCGTTGACACAAAACGTTTCCCTACCCGTGCAAACGTTGAGTCTCTCGTCGGCCCATCCTTTACCGGAAAGCGCAAAGATGCCCTCGTAGACTTTATCATTAGACTCTACAACGTCTACGCAGATCTTCACTTTGCTTATCTCGAGATCAACCCTCTCGTCGTCCTCGATGATGGTAGCATCCATTATCTAGACATGGCTGCCAAGCTTGACCAAACCGCCGAATTCATCTGTGGTCCCAAATGGGCCATTGCAAGAGATCTCACCGTATATGATGGCGTTGCCACGCAGGCTGCCAAGGCTTCCAAGGTCGGCACCGATCGCGGCCCACCCATGGTCTGGCCCGCTCCTTTTGGTCGAGATCTCACAAGAGAAGAAGGCAAGTTTAGTTTACCTCATTCGACTCACCGATTCTAACCTGTTCCGATAGCATACATCCAGAAATTGGACGCTTCCACTGGTGCTTCGCTCAAACTCACTGTGTTGAACGCCAATGCTCGCATCTGGACCATGGTTGCAGGAGGTGGTGCCTCTGTTGTGTACGCGGACGCCATCGCAGCAGCCGGTTTCGCACACGAGCTCGCAAATTACGGCGAGTACAGTGGTGCACCATCAGAGGGCCAAACGTACGAGTACGCAAAGACGATCCGTGAGTCTGCTATCGTGACCGTATAATATGACTACTCACTATCTACATTTTCCCCTACTAGTCGACCTGATCACACGCCCACCTCCCCGTCCAGACGGCAAGATCCTTATCATTGGAGGTGGTATCGCCAACTTCACAAATGTTGCTGCTACGTTCAAGGGTATCATCAGGGCGCTAGAAGGTGCCAAGGCTGGCCTGATTGCACATGGGGTAGGTCTTGCTGCTTCGCGATCACGTCTGAAGGCACCACCTGACATTGACTCGCTCCCCTATAGGTTAAGATCTACGTCCGTCGTGGTGGTCCTAACTGGCAAGAGGGTTTGAAGGCTATGAGGTTGCTTGGTGTGTTTGTTACATTCATTAGGTGGCCCTGAAACTCACTTTTCGTTTCCTCAGGTGAATCCCTTGGTGTTCCGATCCGCGTCTTTGGTCCTGACACCCACATCACTGAAATTGTCCCTCTCGCCCTTGGCATCAAGCCTGCGAAGGCTGTGCCCGTCTCCCTCCCTGCCACCGCACCTGCCTCTCCCAAAGTCGTTCCTGCAACACCCTCATCAGCAACTGCACCCACTCCTTCTGATGTCGGAACGATTCACGCCTCCGGTGAGCGTACTCAACCTGACGACGTCGTCGTCCGTTTCGATGACGCTCCTACCGAGAATGGTCATGCTGCCACCAGACCCTCTTACCGCCCGTTCGATGCCGAGACCCGCAGCTTCGTCTACGGTCTCCAGCCTCGTGCTATCCAGGGTATGCTCGATTTCGACTACTCGTGCAAGCGTGCTCGTCCTTCCGTCGCTGCCATGATCTACCCCTTCGGTGGTCACCACATCCAAAAGTTCTACTGGGGCACGAGGGAGACGCTTTTGCCTGTGTACACCTCGCTCGCTGAGGCCGTTAAGAAGCACCCTGATGTTGATGTCGTCGTCAACTTTGCGAGCTCACGGAGTGTGTACAATAGCACGCTGGAGTGTCTGGAGTTACCGAGCATCCGCGCTATTGCATTGATTGCAGAAGGTGTCCCAGAGCGACAGGCGCGAGAAATCTTGGTCAAGGCCCAGGAAAGAGGTGTTTTGATCATCGGTCCGGCTACCGTCGGTGGTATCAAACCCGGTTGCTTCAGAATTGGTAACTCCGGAGGGTAAGTCGCTGCTTTTGCTGCATCTGATTGAGGTGTACTCATTCACCATAGTATGATGGATAACATTATCGCCTCCAAACTTTACCGTCCTGGTTCGGTCGGTTATGTTTCCAAGTCGGGAGGCATGTCGAACGAGCTGAACAACATGCTATCCCTTGCGACAAATGGTACTTATGAGGGCATTGCCATTGGCGGTGACCGCTATCCCGGCACCACGTTCATCGACCATCTTTTGCGTTACGAAGATGACCCGGCGTGCAAGATGCTCGTTCTCCTTGGTGAAGTTGGTGGTGTTGAAGAGTACCGGGTGATCGAGGCGGTCAAATCAGGACGTATCAAGAAGCCCATTGTCGCCTGGGCCATTGGTACTTGTGCGAAGATGTTTACCACCGAGGTGCAGTTCGGGCACGCAGGCTCGATGGCCAACAGCGATTCCGAAACCGCAGAGGCCAAGAACCGCGCGATGAAAGCTGCTGGATTCATCGTTCCCGATACCTTTGAGCTGCTTCCTGAGGTTTTGAAGGAGACATACGACAAGCTTGTCGCTAGCGGTACCGTCGTCCCCCAGAGAGAAGTCGAACCACCAGTTATTCCAATGGATTACAAGTGGGCTCAAGAGCTCGGTCTCATCCGAAAGCCTGCAGCATTTATCTCCACTATCTCGGACGAGCGTGGTCAAGAGTTGCTGTACGCTGGCATGCGCATCTCAGATGTGTTCAAGGATGACATCGGTTTGGGAGGTGTCGTCTCCTTGCTCTGGTTCAAGCGCCGCCTGCCTCCATACGCTGCGAAATTCATCGAGATGGTCTTGATGTTGACGGCAGACCACGGTCCCGCTGTCAGCGGTGCCATGAACACGATTGTCGCGACTCGTGCTGGCAAGGATCTGATTAGCAGTCTTGCGTCTGGTTTGTTGACGATTGGTAGTCGATTCGGAGGAGCTCTGGATGAGGCAGCATCGATGTTCTCGGGCGCGAGGGATAGAGGGTTGACGCCAAGAGAGTTTGTGGACGAGAGCAGGAAAGCGAACAAGCTGAGTGAGTGGTTCTCGTTGTCTTCTCCGTCATCAAGATGACCGACCTTGCTCTTCCCAGTATCTGGTATTGGCCACAAGATCAAATCCGTCAACAACCCTGATCTGCGTGTTGAGCTCGTCAAGGAATATGTTCACAAAAACTTCCCCACTCACTCGTTGCTCGACTATGCGTTGGCCGTAGAGAAGGTGACGACTACGAAGAAGGATACCGTGAGTATTGTCCCCTCGCCCCGGCTCGTCCCGTGTGGGAAAGAAATGTTTGCTGATGCGCTCGTCATTAGTTGATCTTGAACGTCGACGGTTGTATCGCTGTTTGCTTCGTCGATCTCCTTCGCGACTCTGGTGCATTTACGCCCGAGGAGGCCGATGAGTATATCAAGGTTTGCACCGTCATCATGCTGTAACGTTCTTGAATTGACGCGCATCTAGATTGGTACGCTTAACGGCTTGTTTGTGCTTGGCCGCTCGATCGGTTTCATCGGACACCATCTCGACCAAAAGAGATTGCGTGCGCCGCTGTACAGACACCCTGCTGACGATATCTTCATCAACATGGCTGACTTGTCGCAACCGAGGGTGTTGGGGAAGATGGCATAAAGTAGAGTGAGTGCATGACGTGAGTATTGGCAAGGGCGTTAATGAAGAAGTGAGAACATACATTCCGTGTAATACCCGCAAAATTTCCCTCGACTGCCACTTGGCTGCGGGGTACAGAAAAGGTTAGATGCACATGTTCTGTTGTGTAATATCCACTCTCGAGTTCATGTTTCTTTGCATGTGTGAGAAGCAACCACAAGGTTGGCTTTCGACTTGGCGAGGTATGTTCCAATCATGTTGCAGGCATGGTCCAACATGTCGTCGAGAACCCCAACCGAGGTTATTTAATTTGGTCCGAATATCCACCTAGCCGACACGCTCAAATGGTGAGTGCGTTCAGTTCGGGTCATACCCTCTCGATCCTCTGGCGCACGCGCCCACGAAAGCCAATTGGCGCTGAGGATGCAGTACGGTTGCGTTGCGATGCGAGTTAGAGTTACGATGTAGGTGGGGTGGAGGAGGTAGGGCATCGGAGGGCATAAGAGGCGTTTCGGACGTGCCTGGTGTCGAGGTGTTGACGGGGTGAGTAGTGCAATACGGGCTTACGCATGCGCGCTGTCGTTCATACAACGCATGTCCGGTCCGGTCCGCAATGCGTGTCTGCCCAAATGAAGCAGGTCTCCAAGTTCGTTTCAAACCCCGGAGCCAAGTCCGAAAGTTGCCATGGCGTTGTCCGAATTACTTGGAGAAAAAACGTCGTGCTCCGCGGAGCACGACATATTAGTGAGCTTGCGAATGGGGCACCAAAAGTCACTGGGGCGTACGAGGGCGTTGACAAGTCCAGGTGCGGAGGGATGAAACGGAGAGCGAAACCACACATTTTCGGAAGTGGTTTCCGTGAAGCCGCCGTGGCTCACCGAGCTGCACCTCAATATTGTACGATGATCATTCGGGATGTGCCGTCGATTCCCCATCTTCGCCTCTTGGTGCCTCGGCATGAATGGGTATGGCTGGGATTCCGCTTTCGACTTTGTTGAATGTGAATGCGGCCCCGCTCAATCGAGCTCTATTGATAGGCAAGTTGCTGCAACTACTGGTTTCATCCCGTTGGCTGAACCCCTTGACAGTCGCTGACATTCAGGCGTGTCATTCAATCCACAGTGGCAATCGGTCAGGCTACACGTGTCTAGGTCGTTCGAGGAATGCTTTCTCGCGTACTAGCTTTGGAAACCTGTCGACTCGGGACGGGATCTCATAGCTTAGGGAGCCTTGAATTATTCCACAAGACATGGGGTACGATCCCGACTGAACTCGTACCACAGGATGACTCGTACACCGTTCCTGACACGATTAACAGTTATCGTCGCATCAAAACAGATGATGCACACTGACAATCAGCTTATTTATATAGGCTGCGATTTCTCGCATAATATCCCCTTGCTTGATCCCCTCTTGCAGCATTTTGATGCTCGATGTCTGGTCAATCGTGAGTAGCCATGAATTCACTCGCAAAGATACTGCACACATCCTTCCTTTTCGATACAGGGAGGTCATCCGAGTGGGCGACCTCGTAGCTTTCAGTACGTATCCATGCTCTAACTCCACTTCTCCTGTGACGATCCTTCATAGCTATCCTCTTCTATGATCAGCTACTCACATTTTGGTGTGCCAATTTTGGCGACAACCACGTTTCAACTTGGGTTTTATACTTTTCCTTGCCACCCGTTACTCTGCTCTATGTGTTCACACCGTCACCCTAACACAGGCATTTATAAAAACAAGGCCCGTTGATGATCCAGTCTGTTGGATCACCATGCTTTCTTGTTCCATTCACAAAGGTCTCCATTCAGGTGTGAGTTATCTCATTGTCTGTCAGAGCGAAAGAACCATGGCTACTCCAGTTGCATATCCATGCAAACTGTTGAGCATGGCGGTATCTTGATCGTCCAATCATTGTGCGTAAGTAAGTGAATGTGTTGTCACCTTGGATCACACCGGTGAACCCCTGGAACCATACAACCATTATGACGACCGCGTTTATGCACTCTGAGAAAAGTCGTATCGTATTGGCCTCCCTGTGCTTGTTCGCTGTGGTGCTTTCCAGCTTTAGCATCGTGAGTCTGTTTCCCCAAGGGACATGATTACTCTTCCAACATAGGATACCTGATACCAGTGGAGCCCCTTCTTTACTCTTCCTAGAACGAATGATGATACAAATATTTTGGGCTGTATTCAGTATTTCAACTCGGCCATGTGAGCCTTTCCCAGATTTCACCACCATCTCAGACTCATGTCCGAGCAGTGTCTTCATCCTCTCTACAGGTACCTACGTATGTGTCCCATTCAAGTGTTGTCAAGGAGCTACATGTTTTCAATCATCGATTATGGGGTTTTGGAACAGATCCAGCCATCGCGTGGGGCGGTCAAATGATATATGATGCTATTATCTTGGAAGTCATACTGCATTGGCAGTGTTGGTGACCGTTCGCTCGTGGATATCTCACTGCGTGACGGTCAGTATTTCATCATTGATTTTCGTCTGACCCATGCGTTCTGATTAGTATCTTTTACATAACGGTTCTATGTACTTTGCGTGAGTGGACACCTTTTTCGTGTTGTCCGAGAACCTCACCATTACGGGCAGAGTCGTATCTTGCACGATTGTTGCAAATATACTCACCCTATTGGTGAGGTGCCACGTTCTCAAAGCTTATTGGACTGGATCTGAAACGCTCGTTGCTCAGTTAACGAGTGTAAGTGATCAATTAAACTTCGCACGGCGTCATTACCAACTGATTAACATATGATTGAAACATCTGTCCCTGTCCTACTAGCCTGCCTACCAACATTTTCACCAATTCGTGAGTATATTCGATACCCGCCCCGCCCTATTGGCGGAAGAAAGCGTGAAAACTACTATGCCATACCTGTCTTCCTCACACAGCTTGACTGTTATTATGGTGTCGCGCTTGATGCTCAACATACAGGAATCCGCCCGTCGGAGGTCGGAAAGTAGTACCGATAGCGACTTC
>JBBPQV010000214.1:0-30587 GCA_038092675.1 Boletus rufocinnamomeus
GTGTCAATTTAGGACGTTTTGCCTACTTTGTGTGTTGTGCATTATATATGTATGTATGGCTTGAGATAAATGTGTTTTTGTGCAAGGCCCGAAACTCTCTCAGTCTAATGAACAATACCCTTGGCATGCGGTGCGTAACGCGCAACGCACGGTACTCGTGACATCTCTCCTGCGAATCCAACGTCTCTGGGTTCGGGCGTTGGCAGAAATATATAGCCGCCTCCTGTATTACTCGTATCAGATCAATGAACGAGAGAACGGCGAAAACCAGCCCCTGGACAACCAGAAGCTTGAGTATCACCTACCCAACGAGCCGCACGGACGCAATGCGTCTCCTATGACCGCTTGAAAAGTGCAGCTTGGGCGGCCTCAGCCCAAGACTGTTCTCGAGCCTCCTCTGTAGCCTTTTTTTGGGGGGAGTTGCATTCAGAGGCGTAAATCTTTAAGAAAAAGAGTTGGACGTCACCTGTGCCTCTTCGCGTGCCTTGGCTTCGACTTCTCTTTGCGCGAATGCCTCAGTGCATCATCGAAACTTTAGTCCGGTCTGCATACACCACATTGAAAACAGATAGGCAACACACCTCTGGAACACGTGGGGGAGCAGACGACAGAATGTGAAAAAGAAAAAGAAAAATTGGCATTAGGAACTAGGCAGACGATCGTAGCCCAACGGAAGCGACGGAACGACGGACCTTTGCTTCTGGACATGACGTGGTCGTGAACGGAGTAACCTAGGTACATAAATGCCATGTATGCCGAGTGCAGCGAGTCCGGTGGAGGACGTCAGCGAGGGTGAGTGCCGTCCGGTTGTACTTTGGCCGTCTGGTACCCAGGAAGGTAAGCAAGGACATGCCAAATGTTCTACCAACTGCCGTCGAGGGATTCAAAGTGGTGAATATCAGGCGACGGAAGTCACCTCGCTAGCTCAAAAGTTAGTCGGAAGGGAAGAAGTAACAACGCAAAAGAAAAAGGACTAAAGTAATGAGTGAAGGTGCCAAACAGACGGATGATCAACATGCGACGGAAACTGAATTCATGCACGAAAGATACATTCCCCACAGGTGTCTCGCAGTGCGAATGGCATGCGTATGCTAGATGTGCGGAGTCAAGGTGGTGGATAGGCGAGGTGGAAGCTGGGCATGTACTAACTGTCAGTTTCATCCCCGATTGGAGTTCACTCTCAGCTTCTGCCTAGTCTGGTGACCAGACCGTTCTATGAGGCAAGCCGTCGATAGACGGTCTGGTAAAAGTCGCTGGCGTTTAGGGGGCTGCGCGGATTCCCACACGCTAACCCTAATTTGGACTTGGACAAGGCCACGTTGAGGCCACGTGACGTAGGATAACTCCAAGATTAACTACCTCTCCTGTTCGACGATTGGTACACAATCAATACACTACTGCTTGCTCAGCCATGGACCGTAGTTGTCAGTTTCATCCCCGATTGAAGTTCACTCTCAGCTTCTGCCAGTGTCCCCAAAAGCTCTTCCAAGAACTGTGCGAATCACGAAGTAACGGTTGGAGAGATTGCAAACACTAGGTTCGGTCACGCACTGACAGATAACCCCGCTCATCAGTCTCCCCCGTTCACTTTATATATGTATTGGGTCAACTACTGGGCGCCAGTGAAACAGGCCACTGACTCTGTCTTGGCACATTTACTACACTGCCAGCGCATGCGGAAGTCAACCATGTATCAGGACAGTTGTCCCGACCAGGCGATATCTAGATGGCTTGTGTTCGCCAATGCCGCGGTGACCGTGGTGGCCGGACCCTCAGATTAACCGACTGTCACGGCGGGCAGTTATCTCTCTGTGTGCCGCCAAAGCATCCTTTGCGAACTTGAAACTCTTCAGCAAACGAGTTCGTGTCGCACTGCCAGGAGATCTCCTTCCGGTGGTCGGATATCCCTCGACTAACACCAAATGTAACGATTAAAGAGGAACCGCTCCAGCTAAATTTTGCGATTACAGAAAACCCGCGTTCCACCACTGTTCATACAAAATCCCTCCGAGATTTTGGTACGACGTCGGACGGTCGAGACGCCTGCTATTGCTTCATCATGAGAGCCATCCTTTCATTCATCTTCCTTGGTCTCGGTCTCTTCGCTGCCGCGGAACCAATTCCTTACATCCTCCATGAGAAGCGCATTAATGTCCCTGACGGCTGGTCCTTGAAGCGCAGACATGACCCCAGCACACCCCTTCCTCTGCGCTTTGCCCTGACCCAGAGCAACATTGATGACATCGGCAAGTACCTCATGGATGTGTCGCACCCCGGGTCCGAGAAATACGGGAAACACTGGTCTGCGGGTGATGTTCTCAAAATGTTCGCGCCCAGAAACGAGACGATTGAGGCAGTCCGATCATGGCTCTTGGAGAGCGGCGTCGAGAGCAACCGCATCCGGTTGACGTCCAACAAAGGTTGGATCGAAGTGACTACCACTGTCGAGGAGGCCGAGCGCCTCCTTATGACAGAGTACAACCTCTACAGTCACACCACAGGAAAGGAGCATATTGGTTGGTCGATTCCAGATATCGTATTTCGCATGGTGCTAATGATCGATTGTATAGCTTGTAACGCTTACCATCTCCCTTCACACATTGTCCCTCACGTGGACTTTGTCCACCCGAGCATAAACTTCGATGCCAAGCTGACGCGTCGTGATAGCACCGAACCTGCTCGCTCCGCTAGTCACTCAGGTCCGCGAACTGGACTACATGCCTCTGAAGAGTTGCAAAGTGCACTGCCCACCGACCTTTCGATGTGCGACCAGAACATTACGCTGTCATGCTTGCGCGCGCTCTATGGATTCGACTACACCCCGGTTGCGACTGAGAGCAATAGCTACGGAATTGGTAGGCGAACTACTGTTCTAATGCTACTTCCATCTGAAAATTGCATGAATTGCAGTGGAGTACACCTCACAGGCTTACCTTCAGGCCGATCTGGACGTGTTCTTCGGAAATTTCTCTCCCGCTCTCTACGGAAAGTCGCCGTCCATGGTTTCGATTGACGGAGGTAAGGGCTTACACTTGTACAGAATTGATATAGGTCTTACTTTCTACTCAGGGTACGCACAGACTGAGTATCAGAACATCAGCTACAACGGCGAATCTGATCTTGACCTTCAATATGGTATGAGCCTCGTCGGGCCATCGCAAACGGTGACTCTGTACCAAGTCGGTGAAATGGTGGAGGGTTAGTCACTAAGGTATCATACATTACGGTGAGACTGATGCCGTTTTCTCAGGTGCTTCATTCAACAACTTCCTCGATGCTCTCGATGCCTCTTACTGCACCTTCGAGGGTGGCGATGACCCGACCCAAGATGCTATCTACCCTGATCCGAATGGCGGTGGGTATGAAGGTCAGTGCACATTAGATGTATTTCCCTAAAATAGCTGGATGTACCCCCATCAAGGTCCCGAGGCATGCGGAACCGTTAAACCCGCAAATGTTATCTCAACCTCGTACTCGCACAACGAAGCTGATCTCACACCGTTTTATACCGCACGCCAGTGTGCCGAGTATGCCAAACTCGGTCTCATGGGTGTCACCATCCTGTACAGCTCTGGTGATTATGGTGTCGCCGGTGGTCTTGACCTTTGCTTGAACCCTAACGGCAAGTAGACCTCTCTCCCTGCACGATTTCGTTCTTAGTCTTGCGTTGGTGGGTAGGAACTCAGACTACCACTGGGAAGATATTCAACCCGACTTTCCCTGGAACTTGCCCTTACATCACTTCCGTCGGTGCTACCATGGTCCCACCAAACTCCACAGTTTATGAGCCTGAGACGGCTTGCGAGGAGAAGATCTACTCTGGTGGTGGATTCAGCAACTACTTTGCTATGCCCGATTACCAGAAGTCGGCTGTTGATCACTACCTGACAAACTATTACCCCAACTACCCGTCCGACATCTGGAACTCCACTGGACAGGTATACTCTTGTTTCACTCCAAGTTGGAAAGGCTGACGAGCAAACAGTCTCGTGCCATCCCTGATATTTCTGCCAACGGAGCGAACTACGTCTTTGCTGTATGTTGGGTATTCTTATCTATCTGGGTGAAACATCAGGCTCACATTCCTCCTGCGTGACTTAGGTCAACGGCTCATTTAGGAGCGCTTACGGAACATCTTGCTCGACTCCAGTGGTCGGCGCAATGTTTACCATGATCAATGATGCTCGTATCGCGGCCGGCAAATCGACTATCGGATTCATCAACCCAACGGTGAGTGAAATGGTGTTCCAGCGAGCACTGCAACATCATGACGAGGGCATTTCCTGTAGATTTATTCCCCCGGGTTCACTGGCGTTTTCAACGATATCACTACGGGAAACAATCCAGGATGCGGAACCAACGGATTCAATGCCACATTAGGCTGGGACCCTGTGACTGGTCTCGGAACGCCCAACTTCCCCAAGTTGCTTGCTGCTTGGACCGCGCTTCCTTGAGGGGTGAGAGTGTCAATTTAGGACGTTTTGCCTACTTTGTGTGTTGTGCATTATATATGTATGTATGGCTTGAGATAAATGTGTTTTTGTGCAAGGCCCGAAACTCTCTCAGTCTAATGAACAATAATACCCTTGGCATGCGGTGTGTAACGCGCAACGCACGGTACTCGTGACATCTCTCCTGCGAATCCAACGTCTCTGGGTTCGGGCGTTGGCAGAAATATGTAGCCGCCTCCTGTATTACTCGTATCAGATCAATGAACGAGAGAACGGCGAAAACCAGCCCCTGGACAACCAGAAGCTCGAGTATCACCTACCCAACGAGCCGCACGGACGCAATGCGTCTCCTATGACCGCTTGAAAAGTGCAGCTTGGGCGGCCTCAGCCAAGGACTGTTCATGGGCCTCCTCTGCAGCCTTTTTTGTTTGGTGCGTTCAGAGGCGTAACCCTTTAAGAAAAAGATGTGGACGTCACCTGTGCCTCCTCGCGTGCCTTGGCTTGGACTTCTCTTTGCGCGAATGCCTCAGTGCATCATCGGAACTTTAGTCCGGTCTGCATACACCACATCGTAAACAGACAGGCGACACACCTCTGTGGACAGTAGAACGCGTGGGGGAGCAGACGACAGAAAATGACAACGAGAACGAAAACGAAACAAAAAGTTTGGCATGAGAAACTGGACGGACGATCGTAGCTCAACGGAAACAGCGGAACAACGCACCTTTGCCTTTGGACATGACGTGGTCGTGAACGGAGTAGCCTAGGTAGATGCCATATATGCTGAGTGCAGTGAGTCCGGAGACCAGAGTCCGGTGGAGGACGTCAGCGAGGGTGAGTGGTGTCCGGTTGTACTTTGGTTGTCTGAGACCCAGGAAGGTGAGGAGGGACATGCTAAATGTTCTGCCGACTACCAAGTGGTGCCGATGAGCAGTAACACTGCGATTGTACACCACGTGACGGCTAGTCCATCCGGTCGCCCGCATGCCATTTCGTCCCAGATTCAAAGTTCGCTCTTCCGCCCTCAAAAGCTCTTCCAAGAACTCTGCGAATCACTGAGTAACGGTTGGGGAGCCCGTAAACACTAGATTCAGTGCAAATGACCTCGCTCATCAATCTCGCTCAATCAAAGTAGACTTCCCTCTGCAACAGTAGCTATGTAATTCGTATTCGGCCGTGCGTAGCCCTCAATCTGCACAAGTCACGAGGAAATGGTGGAAACGAGTGGTAGTGAAAGATGGATTTATATGAGGCACTGCTTTGTCTGGTCCCGCCTCTGCTGAGAATCAACAAGCGTGAAAAGATCATTATGCAATCTACAAAAGATACAAGGCATAATATAGCGATAGAATATCTAACCTAGATGTCTTGCGTCCAACCAAGCCACAATCGATCGAGCGGTGATATGTGGAAAAAGAAAAAGAAATGCAAGAAACGGGACAGACAGTAAAGATGAAAAATCAAATAACGCTACAGCCGCCAATCTCGGAAAAACTCCCAGTCCGTCCGCACGATATGAATCATATAATCCGACACGCTCCCGCCATCGCCCTCTTCCCCGCCATGGTCGTGCTCGCCTTCGTCGCCCTCTGCCTCACCCTCGACTTGCACACCCCCTTCGGTCTCCCCGCGCGGCTCTACCATCTCCTCAGCACCAAAATCGGCTTGATCAGCACCCTCGAGCACGTCCTCTTCCCTCGCAGCGATGACAGCAGCCTGTGCATCCTCTGAATCCTCAAACTCCCCGAGCGCCTTCGTTAACGCGCCGTCATCCTCGATCAACGTCCGCCAGTCAAACTCCCCTTTCTGGATGACGATATCATCCAACGAACGCTTTTGATTTGCCTTCATGAGCATCGCTTCCTCCACTGTGTGTGAGGATATGAACCGGTAGATGTGTACGTCGCGAATCTGTCCGATGCGGTGGGCACTAAGAAAGTGTCATGAGCCGTGTCCGCGACAAGAATGACATCTCTCACCGGTCCTCGCACTGTCTATCCATCTGAGGATTAAAATCGCTGTCATAAAACATGACCGTATCCGCGCCAGTCAAACTACAAATCCAATCAATATCTCATACAAAAAAACACAAGAACGCGGAAAGACGTACTTGATACCGACACCACCAGACCGAGAAGAAGAAATGAAACAAAAGATCCTCGCATCCGCATTGAACCGCTCCGTGATGTACTGCCTATCCTCGATCTTCGTCGCACCATCCAGTCGGAGATAGAGATACCCATGAAAGTTGAGAAATATCTCGAGAATATCCAACACCCGCGTCATTTGCGTGAAGATCAATATCCGGTGTCCCCCTGCCTTTCTTTGCCGCAGCAATCGACTGAGCTGTTGGAGCTTGCCACAGTCGTATTGCAACAACGACGGGTCAGGAAACGCAATCTGAAGCTTGACGCTAGTACGGTGCAAGACGTCGTCGAACGTGGGCGGACAGGACTTGATCGCCTTCTCGCATCCAGTAAGTGCCAGGCGGGGAAGATCCATCGCAACAACCGCAGGAGTAGCAAACGTGAACTTGTCAATGACGCCCGACACTTCCTCCACGCGTTCCTCGTACGATTTTACCATAGCGTTCGCGGTGGTCACCGTGTCCAAGTACGCGGCCTTGAGGTCAACGGCGGATAGCGGCAAGACAGGACGATGACAGCCTTGGACGGCTCTCAGCAGCTCCTGCCCGTATATGGGTGTCCGAGCACACCGTAAACGGTTGACGTAACCTATCTGAGCCCACCGTGCAACTTTCTGCACACGCTGTTGATAACTGCGCCATGTACGATAGCCTGCAATGGTCCGCATATCCTTTGGCGGTGGCTCCCCAGGCATCTCAGATATGAGCGGTAGTCGATGTGTAGCATCCAAACGGCGCGTCTCCAGCGCAGAGATGAGCGGCACATTTTGCTGCTCGACGAATCGCAGTCCAAACAAGTCGAGATTGACCCGCTCCTCGTCTTCCACCCTGAGCAGCTCCCGTCGGACGAGCAGTTCCTTGATCTCAAAGTCGGCGATCGCAGAACGCATCATGGCAAAAGACGTGACGACGGGTCGGACCTCAAACAGATCTGGGTGATTGCACACCTTGCGAAGTTGCATCAGGACGTTTGCAATTTTTTGGTATACGCCCGATTCGAGCGCTTCACGGGTGTGTGCACGCGACATGAACTCGTCGTATAGGAAACGTTGCCTCTTGGAGAGTGGACAGAGGACGAGGTGCTCGTATTTGCTTGGAAGCTCTTTTTCAACGTCCCGTTTCAGTCGACGGAGGAGGTACGGCCGCAGTACGGTGTGTAGTTTCGATACGCGTTGCAAGTTTTCGTCGTCCAGCATGGTACCCATTTCGATCGCTTTCTCCAACGGATCTAGACGGCACGAGACGTAAGCATCCCTCTCAATCTCAACGCGACGGGCAAAGGAACGAGAAAACGCACTCGAGAACCATTCTCCAAACTCCTTCAGATTGGCAAAGTTGGTGCCAGACATCAAGAACTGCAAGAGGGCCCACAATTCCGTCAAATTATTCTGCAAGGGCGTTCCGGTGAGGAGCAACCGCCGAAAGGAACGAAACATGAGAAGGATGTTCCACCGCTGAGACCTAAAATTCTTGATCATGTGTGCCTCGTCGAGGATCATGTAGTACCACATCTTGCGCTTGAAAATGTGTGCGTCCCGACTCGCAAGCGTGTACGAGGTGATGCAAACATTGAAGTGGTGCTTGTTGTACCATCCCTGTCGTAGTTCTTTCCGACGTTTGGTGCTCCCGTGATAACTCAGAATGTTGAAACCGGGGAGAAACTTTTTGAACTCCATCTCCCAGTTGAGCAGCACGCTCGTTGGAACGATCTAGATGACCATTCATCAACCAAGATATTCCAAAAAAGCTCAACCCGACGTACGATAAGATGCGGTCCCCATATCCCCCGATCACAAGCCAAATGCGCAAGTAACGCAATCGTTTGAATCGTTTTCCTAATTTCAAGAGAAATTGATGAATAACATGCATCTCCCTCCGTTCTTGACCACACGTACCCAAGCCCCATCTCGTCCGCCAAGATCCCATTCAAACTGTTGGAATGCAACGAGGCCAGCCACTCCAACCCACTCTGCTGGTACGGGCGGAGCACCCCGCGGAGAAGCAACGGTGGCTTGATCTTGTCGTCGGGGGACCAGTCGACGGGTGCAACGGCGAACGACTTGAGATACTCTGGGATCCGAGCGAATTCATCGTCTTGGACGTCCTCCATCGGCACATCTACCTCTGCCTCTGTTTGCTGCACCTGTAAAGAGACGGCATGATCGGCAACACGCTCAGGAAGAGGCAGCGGCGCGTCACTGCCCACAGCTTGGTCCTCCTTCACGTCAACCATGCCGTGTTTCGCGTCCACTATCCCGTCCGTCTCCTCCGATCCCGCAACCACGATGGCGTCGACCACTTGCCCATTAGACACCACAACCGAACCATCGCCGTCCTTGACAGGATCATGATCAACGACGCTCGACGCAGGAGACTGATCGTCTCGCATAGGGAAATCATAAAAGCTCTCCAGCGCCGGTGAAGGCGCATCACCCAGCGTCGGCGTACGCGCGATCGAGTCCATATCCGAAGGCACGCTCGGCGATGCCATCACCGTGTCCTCGAACATCGCAGGCCTCTTGGTCAAGGTCGTAGCGTCCTGGTCTATACTAAACTCGGACGGGGAGCGCCCTTGCGCTTGCGATTCCATCACCATGTCCGCGTCTGCTCCGTCAGGCGGGGGAGGGTCGGGTACAACGTCCTCTTTGGGGCGTGTTAGCCCTAGCAAGGCATGCGTCGTCTCTTCACCATCCTCTTCACTGCTCTCTTCGTCGCTCTCATCCTGCCCTCCATCGTCCTCATCCTCACCGACATCGGGTTCGTGTTCGTGATCGGCGTCCTCCAACATCCCTAGACCAACAAACTCCTCTGCACTCTCCGCACCAGACCCCTCCTCCTCGTGTTCATTCTCCTCCCCATCGTGCTCCTCCTCACCTACGCTCGTCCCTGCCGACTCCTGCTCCCATTCCAACGCTGACACACTGCCCGAACGACTCCTCGACCGCGACAGGTCGCCCCTGGAAAGATCGACCTGCTGCGTCTCCAATATCTGCCCCGACTGGTCTAAAATCGCATCGAGATGCTCATGGCCTCGACGCATCTCCTCCGCCTCTGCCCGTTGCCGCTCTTGTTCTCGTACATACTACCAAAACCAACGCAGAAAAAAACACCATCAACACTTGGCCCCGAACAGAGGCAACAACCCCAGCTGAAAAGGGAGGAAAAACTCACAAAGACAGCCTTCTTCCACTCCGCCACTACCATCTTGACCGTCGCCTTCGCCAGCGCTCTCACCCGCTTCTCCTCCTGCGCCCTCGCCTTGTCTTCCCTCACCACCGACTGATCCCAATACACCTGTATCCGATTCGCCACCTGCGCAGCTACTTGCCGTCCCCGAACAAGGAAACCGCCTCCGCCATGCCGACCCCTATGCACGATCGTCTCGACGATTTGCTCCCATGCGTCCTTGGACCGCCTCGGGTCTCGTGCATTCGGGTTCGCCGTGATCGCAGGCACAGGCACAGGTGTCGCTTTCCCAGACACCAACCCCTTGAACGACTCGCCATACAAAAAAGGCCCGAACCGCCCCTGTTTATGCAACCTCTCGATTCTCTCCCGTAACGCCGCCTCCTTTTGTGCGAGCGTCTCAAGGGTCTCGAGTGTCTGCTCTTGCTCGCCTAGTGACATGTATGAAGACAGAAAATCGGTGAGGTTAGAAGCGAACTTTGGCGGTGGCGGTTTTTGGCGCGGGTTCGAGTAGGACGGCGGAGGCTTGCGGACGATCAGCCGAACGCGTTTGATGGAAGACGTACGAGAAATAGAGGGCGGTTCGTCAGGAACGTGCGAGAGCAAAGTTTTGGTAGGATGCGCCACAATTGGGCGCGGTTCGGGGGGTTTGCTCGGTCCCTCGAGACGTCCTGACCGACGCGGATGCACGACACTCGTCGCACTCTCATCCGGCCCTACACCATACTTGCGTTTCTTTTTCAGGATAGGGGACGAAGGGGGTGACGACGCCAAGGTACTCGCGCGCTTGTGTGCTCGAGACGCCGGGATGGACGGCGGCTCGGGCTCCAGCCCAAGGGCGCGTGGTCGAGGGCGGGTCTTGGCCGTTCCATTCGGCGCGGATATACTCACGCTCACATCGTCCATTGGTGGGTCGACCGCCTTTTGTTTTCCTTTAGCTTTCGAAGATAGGACGGTGGTAGGCTGTATTTCGGGCGGTGGCACGCGGCGTAGGTCAGTCTTTGTCGAGGCACCAGGGCCGTTCTTGATAGGAGACGATAGCGTTAGATCGAGGACACGTTGGGTGTGCGCACGGCGTGTAGACCGCGATGGGCCCGCGGCAGTAGCGGCACGTTCGAGAAGGTCGTATTTCGATTTATACTAGAGAACAAGTGTGCATTGAGCCCACGACCAAAAGGACGACCACCAATGTCACATACCTCCTGAAACACCATTGAATCGTCCTTCTTTGCTACCTATACACATGCGTGAGCCCACGACCAGACCGACAACCCTTGGCGCCTACCTTGGGATCGTACTCGAGCAACGTCACAAACTGTTCGAGATGAAACACCTCGCGGACCTGCGTTCACCAGCCAAATTTGAATACCCCCAGCCAGTCATACACATCAAAAAGGCATGACACGTACCATGTCGTCATGTCTATCCAACACGCCATCCAGTTCGGCCTGCCTCTCGACGAGCATCCGCGTACGCTCGCGTGTAACTTGCTCCTCGGACACGTTGACATCGCAGGACTGGGCCTCGCCCACGCTTCTTTCGGCCGTGCGTGCAGCTTTGGTGTGCTTCTTCGCCATACCGCACGATCCCTCCAATCAACGTCACCACCACAACACAAAAAAAAACCAGGATAACCCACACCCTGGCAACGTCCTTGTCCTTCCTTGTCCTTCTACTCCAACACACACGCCCAAACCCCCGGTGCTACGGGAGAGTCGGGCGAAAAAAAAGGGTGATGCGCGGCCAAGCTCCTCCGAGTCGAAAAAAAGGGCGATCTCTGCGGATCCGTGACGGTTTTGCAAGATTTCAAGACGAGCGGAGGATGTGGTCTTGGTCGTCGTCAAATGTCGCAGAGAGATGTGAAGCCCCTGGACGGTGTCCGTCGTTGTGGGTGAACTGCGTGCGGCGCTGGCTCCCTCGCCCATATTTTTGCGACATGATGTTCCTTGTTTGTCTCGGACAAACAGCCGTCCTATCGAACACTTGGCAGTGCCTGCGAAACAGTTTCGATATGCAACGCACAACAACAGAACAACTATTATAAAGAAAAAAAATGGCAACAAAAACGAAAACTAATGAAAAGCGGCCCAAGATGCAAAGCTTACAACGACGTGTTCATGATGACCGTAATATCGACAGGGGGGGTTGTGGGTATGAGAGTGTCACTAGAGCACATACGTATGCCAAGACCAAAAAGAACAACGATGTAACAGTTCGACAGAAATCAAGATGTGCCATGCACAGATGTATATTCAAAGTTGGGGAAACAACTTCCCCAGGGATCCGGCGCAGGTCGACCATACATCGCCGATGCATTGTCCTCTGGATACTTTTCGAATCTACGCAGGCGATTTAGGACCAATAACACACACGTTAATGGGACGGTACTCACGCGCTCGCATCTCCGTCCCCGCTGATCTTGGGCAAGTATGGTGCAGAAATCTCCCTGTTCCTCAGCTTGACCCAATCGACTTCGGAGAACCAGGGGTGGGCAAATACATCCCCGGCACCGTGCCGCAAGTTGCCGTACCGTCGTGATGGATCGCCCTCCATAAGCTTGAGGATGAGGTCAGTGGCGTTAACCTGGAAAGGGGGCCACCGTATAAACGTCGGCCCGCGCGAGATTTTCTCGTACAAGGACACGGTATTCTGGTCCGGATGGTGGTATGGAGGGAGACCGGAGAGCATTTCAAAGATGAGCACACCAAGGGCGTACCAGTCTACACTCTTGTTATATCTTTGCTGCCCGACAATCTAGATTCATGCCAAGTTACGACGCAATCGAACGACCACAGAGAGAACATACTTCGGGAGCAAGGTAATCAGGCGTTCCGCACAACGTCCACGTCACGGAAGAACAACGCTTCGAGAAGCCGAAATCGGCTATTTTGATATGACCGTCGTGGTTGAGCAGGATATTCTCAGGTTTCAGGTCACGGTAGACGATATCAAGGGAATGTAAGTGATTGAGGGCGAGGGCCACTTCTGCCGCGTAAAATTTCGCCACTGGATCAGGGAACCTCTGACGAACGCGTGTCAACCAAGGAGAAAGAGAGAAGAAACAAAGGGGGACGGACATTCGACCTCCTCAAGAGAGTAAACAGTTCCCCTCCAGGTACATAGTCCATGACCATGTACAGATTGGAGTCATCTTGAAACGCGCCCCAGAGGTTGATGATAAAAGGATGCTGGATCGCCTCTAGAATCGTCTTTTCATTGTTGGTATGTTCGACTTGCTTTGTCTTCACAATCTTGTCTTTGCTCAAGACTTTGATTGCATAAAAACGAAGGTTATGCTTGCTTCGCACTGCAACGGTGAGAAGAATGACGTGGTGAGAAAGTAGGAATAGAGAGCAAGTGAAAAGACAGAAAGCAGCGGATGGGACAACCGAAATGACATGGGGCTCTTTTTCACTTCAGAACAAAGAACGGACCTAAATGTACTCGCCCAAAGCTTCCGGTACCCAAGGTCCTTTGTATGATGAAGTCGGCAAGCTTGTAGCTTGCTCTTGGGCGGGAGATGACTCTCGGCAGTGGAATGAGAGGCTCGTCGGCGTCTTGAATGCTACTCTCTGTCAAAGATGTCCGGGTAGTGGATATGGAACCTCTATGATATTCTGAGAGAACGCGGAGGGGGATAGAGGGGGTGGGGGAGGCTGCAACTGGAAAATCGGGCTGTTTAGAAAGATGGGCGGGGTAGGAGGAAATGGCGACGTTGCTGTCTGCCATGGTGGTTGGGGACGAAGGAGGGGGACGTCGGTTATCGACGTCAAGAGTGGACATATCAATCATCTATCCATTTCTGCTTCCGTTCCATTGTCCACCCTCGATCGGCAACATCCGGTTTCCGACTGTGAATGATGGCAACCTTGTTCGTGTCATTATACTCGTATATATTCATGGGAACATCTATGAACATATAAGAATACAGTACAGTAGATATGATTGAACATGGACAGCGTGTGTTGTGGAAACAATCATGATGCGGCTTTGCTGAGGCCTGGGAAACATCAACATCGGGCTGCCTGTGGACCCAATAAAGAAGCGACTCACTCGAATCCCAACCTAGCCGTACAAGCTGACCACTGTCGTACTTTTTCATAAACGCGCCAATCATATTCTCGACCACTTGGAATTTTTCTGCGAATTCATCCACCGACCTGGGTGGTTGCTCGCTGGGAGTTGCGTCGGGCCGAAGGCTGTCTCTGATCGTTGCTGCCAACATCGTGTTCGAATTTCGCCGGGATGCTTTCTCGCCGACGCGTAACAAGGTGTTGGGAATGGAAATTGCAACAGGGGATGGTTTTGCCCGTTGCACCGGCTGAAGATTGGTTATTCAGGGAGACATGGGAACCTCGCATTGAATCGACGTACCATGTGTTGGAGTCTCGACAAGGGTGATAGTCCCTCGAGTGCGGAGCGGGGCTCATTTGAGTGCATATAGGATGACGCCGGTCTCAGCTGCAACGAAGGAGTGTCCAATGACGACACGGGCGACAAACACTGTCGGGCGTCCTCGACCTTGACGGCTATGGGCGGCAATGACGGCATCCTCGTTCGGGGAGATATTGACGGAGAAAGCGACATTGCCGGAGTTGGCAAGTGGGGACGTGGGAGCCCGGGTGTGATGGGCGAGACGCTCGCACTGTCACTAACTGGGTCCCCCACGAGTTCTCGTAATGGTATATCAGGTGATTCGGGGGTCGTGCCGACACCATTTTCTTTTGCCTTTTCTTGCTGGTACTGGATCCAAGCAACTACTTCTGCTATATCTGCGTGAATACGGTTTGCCCAAAATGTGATGATGCCCTCTGGGGGGTCAGCTCGTTTCCTGTATAGCCCCCGGAGCTGCTGGAGGTGTACAGGGGTAAGCTTGGGAAAGACTGTCAACAAAGGCGTCACAATGGGTGGCGTGGATGTATGCGCGTAAATGGGCTCACGAATAGTCTCATCGTCGAGCAAGACGGGTTGGTCGCCTGTAAATGCGTAAACATGAGTTGGGGTGCGGAGAGGTGGAGCTGGAATGACGCGCACGTGATGGTTTGCGATGGCGCGTCAACCAGCTGTTGAGCTTCTCGATGGTGAATGCTTCGTTGCCGGGGATGGAACGAAGACTAGCAAGAATGGCCTCTTTTTCAGTTTTGAGTGGGTAGGAATTGACTGCGCGGACATAATCTGATGATCCCTGAATGAGCAAAGTGGCAAGGAGGGAGAGGAAGGAGACATGCTCGACAAGAAATTAGAGCCCTCCTTTGTGAGCCTTACTCTTGGGCGGGTCGTAGATGATCCAGCCTCTGTCACAATATTCAGGTGAGACATGGTGCAGAAGTAAAGCAAGGCAGAGGAGAGAGGCTGAACTGAAATACACCCTCTTGACAAAGAACCCCAGCACGTGTTGCATATATCTATCTATATCGGGAACAGTGATCTTGGAGGATCAGAGATAAGATGGAACGGCGACTCAGCAGCCAATCAGCAACGAGCTTCGATTCCTCAAGGCATCCGCGTGTGACGTGTGCTTACAAAGACATGGACCGTGCACGAACCTTGCGGCGTGTTCTTGCGACTGCCCTGTCCCATGCACTCCGCATCGGACCCACCTCGCTCTTCAGCTTTCTCTCTACCACCATGTCCTCCATCTCCCGCATCAACATCTCCATCCGGAACTCGTCCACCACACTCGGCCCGGCCCCGCCGTGAATAGCATGCATTTCCGTGTCCAGCATCAGGCATACTGCCAGTCGTCAGCGGAGGATCGGCATCGCAAGTACACGCGCACTCACGTTCTCTCTCGACGCCCTTGGTCAGCTCCGCAATTCTTCCTCCCATTGCTCTCACCATCCCCCCCTCCTCAACCTGCATCATGCCAGCAAACAAGACAGGTGCTATCCTCGACACGGCAACCGACATGAACAAGAACACCTGATGCAGAAACAGAATATGCTGATATGCTACACGCTGTGGAAACACGCGCTCGAATAGTGTCCACTGCGGTGGTACCTGATCAACGAAGGTGTATGCAGAAACACCGGATGGTGCTGATGAAGGAGCGACGATCAGATACAACTCAAGTGCGAACATCCCTATGAACAGCAGATACCGCCACTGTATACCACTATCAGATTGGTCTAATCCATCTTTGAATGAGCAGATACACACAGCTGCAACCGGGCTCTGCTTGCCCACCACAGAAAACAAAAAAAGTGCCATGCCAGTTATGATATGGCGTGGCAACGAATTCAGCAGACCCCGTCTCAGGTAATCCTTCATCGTTGTGCAGTCCTGCCAACGCAGCACATCCGGTCCAAACCTTTGAATACAACAACTTTCAGTTCGTACAACACGCACGGACATGACTTCGCGGCACACCACCCACCTATCATAGGCAAACCGGACAACGGGATCTTTAAGTGCCTCGAATGCATCCCGTACAGCAATGAAAGGTGCCTCTCCTCCCGGCCCAACCCGATCCGGATGATTCTTCCTCGCAAATGCTCTAAAGGCAGCCTTGAGTGCACCCCCGTCTGAACGTGGGTTGACCCCAAGGAGTTCATAAAAGTTCTTCGGAAGTCCACTCGAGACATCAATAAAGTTGTATGTCAGATAGCAAAGCACAACGGCTGCATAGGTGTATCGGTAGTGGCGAACATAAGTGGGTGATCGCGGAGGCGGGGGAGGTAGCTTGAATATTCCCTGCGAAAGTTGATGGATCACAGAGAGCACTTGGCGGGTTGCAAAGTCTGGCAGGAAAGTCCAACATGCGAATTGAAAAGGCGTGTTAGACATCTGCCAAATGAAAACCAGTCAGCATTGCATACATGCACGACGAGAAGAGTTGAAAAGCTCAGAGCTGCGCGAGGCAGCCAGTGTGATCTCATATCCTCGACCAAAGTAGCCCAACTGGAGCCCAATTCAGTGCCATCCACGCTCCTGCATATATATACACGCAACCACGCGCCCGGAACGCGGTGTTCTCTAGCGTGGACGCTATTGGCGCGCACCGCCATCCGTTCTGGACAGCACATTGTTGCGTTTGTAGAAGACACCACGTCTAGTGACCACCCACGGCAGAAAGTATCTGGTCTGCGCGGGCTCGGCTAGTGAACGCGTAAAAATGATGGCTCTGCCTTTGCCAGCGGGCCTTTGTGCTCGAAGCCACGCTAGTCAACTGAGAGTCGTACATGTCGGTCTGGCCTTAACAACGCCACAGCGTGATCTTGACTGTGCATCGGGCATCAGACACTTTGAATGGGTTCGTGGGCAGCGTGGGCACAGAGGACCGCCGGGGGATCGACCCTTTTACTAGAACATCGTCGCAAGCAGCGTAGAACGGTTGGACTCACCACAGACATGGGGGAGGGAGAGGAGGAAGCGTGGGAGAGCTTACATCATCAGTTCCTGATTTGAATGGGCGGACACGTCGTTTTCGTTGCAGACCAGCTGCTTTCTCCACGAAACCCGCTCTTCATTTTTCTGTCGCTGGAGAACACGCTCGTCGCTTTTAACGTCCCCTGCACGCTCAGCCATGAATATTTTCCGGTTGTTGGGTCCGTGCACACCCAGTGACCCTGCTAACCTGCTAACTTGCCCTGACAGGGGATTTGGCCCACCTGGCCTCCATATTCATCCTTGTGCACAAGATACAGACAACCAGATCGTGCCGAGGTACGTCTTTCCGTGGCGTGTGCACGGAGACGGGCACTGACATCCCTACCCAGGCGTTTCGTTCAAGACACAGGCACTCTATGTGCTCGTCTACCTCACACGCTACATAGACCTCTTCTACAGCTGGATCTCCCTATACAACTTTGCCATGAAGGTCTTCTTCATCGCTAGCAGCTGTTACATCCTCTATCTCATGAAGTTCCGCTTCCGGTTAGTCATGCATGTATTCTCATGTGACACACGTTGACGACATACATACTGTATTGTAGCCCCACCCACGACCCATCCATTGACACGTTCAAGATCGAGTACTTGCTCGGACCCTGTTTTTTCCTTTCCCTCATATTCAATTACAAATTCACCCTGTCGGAGATATTGTGGGCCTTCTCCATATATCTCGAGTCGGTCGCTATTTTCCCGCAGCTGTTTATGCTCCAGCGGACAGGCGAGGCGGAGACGATTACGACGCATTATCTTGCCGCGCTGGGCATTTACAGGGCATTGTACATTCCCAACTGGATATATAGGTACGTGATGTCGTGTGGGCACGTGAAAGTGGTGCTCACTGCCATGCGTCTTTGGCGTTGCAGATACTTTGCGGAAGATCAGGTAGATCCCATAGCTGTGGTAGCCGGACTGGTGCAGACGGGGTTATACCTCGACTTCTTTTACGTTTATTTCACAAAGTGCGTCTCTCATTCCCTCTCTCGATCTGTACTCATGGCATGTCATTTCCGTGTGCGTATTCTCGGCGGTGCAGAGTACTGCAAGGGCAGAAGTTTGAACTACCGGCATGAGTCTAGTTTTGCACGTACGACTTGTTACAGTTTTGCCGGACGCGGGATCCTGCTGTTGCTATAATGATCAAACGCCGCTACCACGCGGATTTGACCTGTTAGATGTCGATTAGTTACTGGGCGAGCCTTTGAACTCTGCACGACTTTCGAATAGTATGAGCACTTCAGAATGGGGCGAATTTCTTCGTGCAACGTGTGTGGGAAACCGACCCCAACTCGACTCTCTTCCGACTGAGCTACACTCCATTCGGTCAATCCTCTCCGCCAACTCATCCTCGTCCAACCCGCCCGCCTGTGCGGCCCCGACTTTCTGAACCGCCAACAACGCCCACACTCGCTCTTTCCAAGTTACGATCTTAAAACAAAAAAGAACCACCGCTAGTCACCTCATCATGCTGTCGGCGACGCGGTGCTTCGCCGCACTTTATCTAGCACTTTTTCTCTCTCTTCTGAGCATGTTTCCCTGCGCGTACGCCGCTGCGGACACCAAGGTGGCGAACAGGACCATCGAGCGGGTGAGCTGTCTACCCTTCTTTCTGAGACATAGCGCTTGTGTTTGGGTTCCGTTTCCCCGGCATGCACACGGAAGGAGCGTTTCGAACGTACACTCATGTCCCGTACACTTTGCAGACCGTCCAATTACGCACACACTCGATACATCCGCCGTACATTGATGAAGACCTACAAAACCGGTACGTGTGCACGTGGTGAGCTGTTCGGAGAGGACCGCCTATTAAATCCTTTTTGCGCCGTCTATAGGTGGTGGGACTTTGGCGCGGACGCTTACGTCGTACGTGGTTGTGGGCTTCTATGTGGGCAGGAACGATACTGACGATATGCATGTCTACTTCTCTGATTTACCACGATAGAACACCAACAAACATGTTCGTCTTACGAGAGCTGAACCGTCTCAAATGGTATGCGCCGGCGTCTTGCGTTGTCAGAGGAATGGACTGACGGATTGCCGACGATGTCACTTAGGGATGGCTGTGGTCCCGTCTCCCGTTGAGCCCGACCAACTATGTGATTGAGATCGAATTCAAGGTTGACGTTCCGTTTTCCCTTGTCGGTGCTCCATGTCGACTTATTCATGCACGCAGATCTCCTGCGAATCGAGCCATCTGTATGGCGACGGGATGGCGATTTGGCTCACGGCTGATCGGGCACAACCCGGACCAGTGTTTGGAAACAAAGGTCCGTCTGCTCGTATCTTTACAAACATGGCCTTGTACCCATCTCGTGTCTTCTCTACCTCCAGACATGTTCGAGGGCTTTGGTCTGTTTATAGATACGTGAGCGCTGATCTAGTCGCCAAAGCAATTGACATTGTTATTGATACTTGACCACACCAGTTATGCCAATTCACGACATCCATTCGGGTTCCCTCGTATCGTGGGCATGCTTGGCGATGGAAAGACGGCCTATGATCACGCACATGATGGCGATGCGAACAGTATTGGTGCGTGCTCGGTACGTATTCCTTTTGTCATCTCTCGGGCAGCCGATCCCTAACCGTTTCGAATGGACGGACAGGCGATGATCCGACGCACGAACGCGGTTACCAAGCTGAAAATTACATATGTGAAAGACTCGTATCTGGACGTAAGTCACGAATATGTACATCGATCGCACGCACGCCTGGACTCACTCAACGTTAGGTCAAAGTTCATTACAGAGCCTGTACGTACATGCGGTTCATGTGTCATGGAATGTTGATCGACTCATGCTAATCTTACAGGGGACGACTGGACCGACTGTTTCCGCGTCGACGGGATCAGTCTGCCTACAGCACCCTTCTTGGGCGTGTCTGCGCTGACAGGCCAAGTATTCGACGCACACGAGTGAGCACGTGACGCACTTTTTCGTCTCCCCCACTCACCCCCCTCAGCGTGATCTCGATCACTACCTACTCCGCCGTACTCTCCTCCAAAGACGCCCCGCTCAACAAACTCTCGACCGGCGGCGGCCTCTTTGGCAGCCGTCGCACCAGAGGCGACCGCCAATCGTCCTCTTGGCTCGGCTTGTTTTTCAAATTCCTCTTTCTCGTCGGCGTGGCCGCCGGGGCTGCGTATGGCTACAAGGCGTACAAACTCCGGAGTCGACAGCCTGGGTTTTCGTCTGCGGGAACGACGTTTGGCGGGCTTGGGATGGATTTTGGTGGGGATCGGTCGTATGGCTCGCGGAGGCGGTACTAGAGCGGCGTGAGGAAGGGAGGGGGAAACGAACATCGGATCCTTTTTGCGCTTCGTCGTCTTTTTTTTAAAAATATATCATATTCGTTTTTGAGGTTGGGTTTCGAGAACCCCTTGTGACTTTTTGAGTTACCCTACGGTACCGGTGTACACACGTACGAGGATTAGAATACTACGATGCCCACACTCGTCAATCGATCCGTTGGGAGTATAGTCCGTCGTAGCATGATGTATCCAAGTGTCGGTGCGTTGCTCGAAAAGAAAAATGTATCTACTGCTATCTACTACAAAATGTGCGTGTTGTTGGCCGGATCAAAAGGAAGAAAAAACGAACGGAAAAGAAAAAGGTAACATCTACCAGTAAGTGTATCAGAAAAGAAAAGCGAACAAGGAAGCGAGATATACAAGACACATCGAGAGGAGAGGACGGTTGCAGAGTGGGGTAGAGGGAGAGGTATGTATGTACGTATGTTTCGAACAAACTAGGCGTTCGGTAACCGGTTGGTAACTACGACTAAACTAACTACTTGTAACTAAAGATGAGGGTTGAGACAACGCACGGACTGAACGGTTGAAAAGTGCTACTGTTACTACTACGTAAAAAGAGAGTAGAAAATGGGAAAAGGGGCACACAACAGATCCAATCGATGGTCGACACAAAATGGTAGAAGACATAGGTGGCAACAAGGAAGAGAGTACACAGGGGGTCGTTCGGGTCGTAGGTGGGTACATTGGATGGTGCACGCGGGTCGTTGGTTAAGATTGTGAAGATATTCTCATTGAAAATTGGCAATGATGACCCGATTACACCCCATATCGCGTCGCGAGTCTGTCTTGGATGGCTGGAGGAAAGACAGCCACTTGAGCTTGCCACCCAGCAACGTCGTGGTTCCGGAACCCTGTCAAGATTTGTTGGAACATTGCGTTGAGCTCTGGGGAGGGGTTATTCCACCGAACGATGGCGTTACAGAACCACAACAGACTCTATAGGCATGATTGGTCAACCTTTGACCACAGATAAGGTACCCCTAGATTAACTGACCTTGGCGATGCCAGCAGGGTTGGTCTGCACAAGTGTGCAGAGACCACGGAAAGCGGAATCCTTCTCTTCGTTATCACGGATCTCGTACAACGCCTGGCACCATGCTTGAGCGAACTCTGGCAGATGAGGTGCAACAAGAACCGGATGCATGAGACCAATCCGACCGATCGATACAGCTGCATTTTCGTGGAGACTACGGGGTGCTTTTGGGTGTAGCAAAATTGGAACGAGACGAGCGATCAAGGGGTTGACCCATTGTTGGAACTCAGGATCATCTACAGAAACGAGAAATGAGTAAGTGGTCCACAAACGGCGCCCTGAAAACCTTACCTCGTCCGTAGCGTAGTGCAACTTCACCAACAGACCACGCGGCATTGTTGCAAGCGCTGACAAATTCCACCTTTGGCTCAGGGTCGAGCTGTTGGATGAGCTCCACCATAATCGCAGGAAGGTGGGGCCGCAAGAGGTTGAAGCATCCCATCGCCAAATCGCCAACAAGGGCATAGGCCGACTGACGCACAGGGGCTTGTGGGTGCTTCAGGCAAACAGTAAGTAGCGTGAGAAGACTGGGTTGCGCATGTGAGATGACGGGCTCCAGATTAGCACCCAAACCCTGCGCTAGACCTGATAGGAGATCCAGCGATACGACAAGGAAAGACTTGTCGGGCTCGTCCAAATCCGGATTTTGCTGGTACGCTTGGTATTGAAGGAGAGATTGGTGGACAATATTGACACATCGCTGGAAAACGAGAGGTGCGTATGGTGTGAATCCAGCTCCCATAGCAATTGCAACTGAGGAGAGACACTGTGGAACGTGTGTAAGTATCAGCTACATCCAATCATGGAGGTATTACCTCGAGCAAGGGGATCAGGTCTTCGTCATCATCTTGCAGTTTATTCCATCGACCAGTAAGTGGGGGCATTAATATCTCAACATATTGCGGATTCGACAATGCACGCCCCACAGCGTCTGCGAGGGTGCCGATTGCGTCATATAGAATAAGCATGTTCTTGTGTTGGTACTTCTGGAACGCGAAAACCAGGTTACGCAGAACTGGCTCAAGGTAGGGGGAAAGTTCCGCGCCGGCATCCTCTTCGAGCGTCGCAAACGCACTGCAACCAGCTTCTTGCACCCGTTTGTTGTCGTCCAAAACCATCCGAAGAAGCTAGTCGAGGCATGAGCTAACGAAGAATGGTTCGCATATCTCACGTACACCTTCCATTGTGGGGATGAAGTATCGATTCTTGTGTTCTTCCGATATTGGCTGTGTGCACCAACTCGCATATCGGCCAAGTGTCCAACAGGTAATTGAACGAACAAGGGGCTACAGAGACTGAACATCAGGGATAAATCGTGTTTATGTATCGCGTAACGCACCTTGGGATCGTTCAGTGTATTGAGCAAGTAAGGAATGAGGACCTTCAAGTGCTCCTCGATAAAATCAATACAACCTCATTATTTTGTTAGCACTGGAACGGCCAGGAACATTAAGCTAAGCTCACCTTCAGCCATAGCACCCAATGCTAATATCGCACTCTCCCTTTGTAGCCATTCTGCACTCCATAGCTTGTCTTTCAAGGGGGCAAGGAGGACATTCATCAGGTCGGCACCGAACCTGACAGCCAATACATCCAAGGCAGCAGCGGCACATTTCCGGAGATTCCATTCCGTGGACATTTCATCAGCAAAGTCGTCGTCGTCCAGGTCGTAGTCATCCTCATCGTCGTCTAACGTTTCCTGGCCGTACGCACCGCGCTTGGCCGCGTCTTCGGCAGTCTCTGCCCCCTCGCGCTCCAGCCCATGGGATTTGGAGCCATAATGGCGCGGTTTTATGTCGGTCTCCTTGTCGGGAACGGTAGTGTCTTCAGTGTCCCCCTCGAGCCAAAGCAGATCATCTTCGCCGTAAATCATGCAATCGAGGAGCACAGGGGCTACACGGCCAAGGAGTGGATGCAAGTACGGTGCAAGATCGGGGTCCTCGGCAAAGGTTAACCAGAATTCACAAGCCTCCAGTGCGACACTCTCGTTTTTGTCCTTCGTCGAGTACAACATATACTCTGCAACGTTCGCCATCTCCGGCATAAGCTTCTCAGGCCGAGCAGCAAGGAGTAGTACGAGAGCTTGGCACACATGACGGCGGACTGAAGGGTCTTCGTCCGATGCGCGCTTGAACAAACATGCGATAAATGTGTCGATGTGTGCAAAAAGAGACTGCGAGTTGATCGGCACGAAATATGATAAGCAAGCAACAGCGTGGGAGCGCATTTTAGGTGATGGATGCTCTGATAGCATGAGGAATTTTGGAATCATGAAGTCAAGGGGGCGGGTTCCATTGATCTCAATGTCCAGTTTCCGCGGGAAGTCTTCGCAAGCTTTTTCAAAAACACTGAAGGCGGCCTGGGCTCGGAGTTCAGTACATGATTCCAACGATGTCAAAAGGCGAGTAGAAAGACGGCAGTGAATCAAGAGGCCCTGCAACGACTTCGGGGATGAACTCGCGACTGAAGCATCACCAAGAGGCATATCACGGCGCTCTTGGCAGAATTTACATGCCGTCAATCTGCCAAATGGGTCGCTATACCGCCTCGAGCAAACGACGCAGCGTCTACTGCACTTGGCATATAGCATCACGCTATGATAGCTTTCGCGGGATTACAGCGCGGACGTAGGTGGCACACCTTTCAAGCACATGTAGACTCACCTCTTGACGATTTGGATCATCTAACATGGCAACGAGTTGCTCGAGACATTCGGGCCAATTTTTGGGTTCCAAGACCCCTAGGAATGCGACGATGTCTTGGCCGGCAGCGGTCCGGACCAAGGCAGAAGGGTCACTGAAAGCAGAAAGCACGGCGACTTTTGCATACTCTGCTACATCAGGGGAAGCCTTGAGAATCAGGTAGGCATTATTCTTGAGGAGGTAACCAGCAATTGTCCGAATCTGGTCCTCCTCTTGTGGCAAGGCAGCCAAGATATGGGCCAGATATGCTATGTAGTCTGGTACACGCGCGAAGCTATTGAGTTTCTATGTAAATCGAGGTGAGCACGACAAGATCGGGATAAAGAAGGGGGCTGCTCGTACATGAGTGATGACCCTCTGAACTTTGTTTTGGGTGTCGGTGGAATCGCGTATCGTCTGAAGAATTTCCTGCAATCCCGCAGGCTGAGGACTCCAAGATGCCATCGCGCACGGACTGAGACGCGTCGGGGGAAGAAATGTTTGAGTAAACGCGCCGGATGAAGGAAAGAGAGAACGGTCGACTTCTTTCAGCCAAGCTTCACCTCTCTCCCTTCTGTGTACCGATGTTTATCGCCCGTGGGAATTCCATATCTCAGCATCGGTCACACAGTCACAGCGTCACAAACTGGGTTTCTTAGTAGTAGTAGTACAACCCTGGTTCGTTCAAGAATAGTCATCTAATCATTAGCCCATTCTCCATTCCCATACTTTATATTGAGATGCCATCAAACAGCGCCGGTAAGTGCATCAAGATCATAAAATGTTTTCGCGGCGGAAACTCGACATTCCTAGCTGCTGCGGAATCAGTATCAAACAGATCACCGCAGCGCCTGGTGATTCATTACACGCAGCAAACAGAGGGCCACTGAGTGAGACACTGTCACTGAAACCGCCAGTGGGCGGATCATGAGCCGATAGTATAGCGCGGAAGTGGATCAAAAGTTAAAGCTCGGAGCCTCTCGGCGTTTTCGGACGTGCGATGCCGCATATTCATACTCCCTTCGTGCTTTCTCTACTTAGACCCGGGCCGTACGTAAACGAAACCTGGCCCTCATGCCCAACTGATTCAGCTCTGAATTGCCCCCATATGATGGTGTGCACTCACTCCCGCACGTTTCAAACCTTTACGCGATCTTACATACTCAAGTGGGTAAAAGCATCAATTATCCAAACAATCCAGCAAACACCACTACGCTAAATAGAGAACCCCCGACCCACTGATCTCTCTTTATTCGGTATAATGATCATCTGAAGGTGACACATTGATCTTCTCTATGATCGTCTTCACCCTCTCATACACAGCGAAAACGATAGCCTGTCCAGGCGCAACGCGGAGAACTCGCGGAGTGATACCCTTGTAAAACGACCTGGCGCCTTCCTTGCGCCACATGTCCTTTGCAATGATTGATATTCGCTGGATCGCAGTGACCTGTGGCTCCCATGTAGTTTTTTGCAATCCTTTCCTAAAAAGTCAGTCATCGACCTGATGCCATCCCTGCAGGACTCACGTGTTTTGATAGTATCAATAGGGGCATTGGAGAACGGACCCATTGCCCCGGATATCAGTCCGATTATCATGTGCTGGTACGACGGAAGTTCAACAAGATCAGGCTGGTATCGATGCGCTAGCTTCTTCAGTTCTTGATATGCCGTGAAGTTTGCGCCTGACAATTCCGCCACAGCTCAGGTTTAGCCAAACACACGACTCTCCAACTGAATGCTTACCCTGGTTAGTGGCTTGACGTAGAGCGGTAAGCGAGACACCTCTATAAAGTGTCGAGGGTCCTTCTTCGCGGATGATCGTGTAAACAGCATGTGCTGCATTACGATATCGTGGCGTCTCAAGCGGATCGACCAGCGAGTGTTGTTGGGCCTGCAGTCTGATCTTGACCACTTCCATGGGACAGACGACGGCTATTGCCTCCGAAGTACCCGCAGCAAGACCGGCTGGATCATCAAAGCGAATAGCATCCATGAGGCTCTGTGCTCGGCGCTGTCAACGGCGATAAACGTACCGATGAAAATATTCCCAACGCTAGTCTGCCCAGTGGCCTTATCTGCCAACCAGCCTTTGTACGTCTCGAAGCTCGCGAAGCGGATGGCCATTTTGGGGACAATGCCCGACAAGACCGCGCCGAGCCCTTTGTATAGCGCAAGTGGAGTTTCGCGTTGCACGATTCGGATCCCAGTCGCGATGACACCACGCGGCTTCGTCTACCGCACATCGCACGCTATTCTCAATGTGTGGCCTGCGTTCAGAATGGGTTGGGTACATACCCCGGGTGCGCTGCCTGACCTGGAGAGCTGCATCCGCACCTTGATGGTGTCGAGTGGTTGGCAGGACACCTAGTGAGCAGCATCGGTGTGAGAACTGGCCGTTCGGCGTCGATGCAATCTGGAGGACGCACCGCTTCCATCGCGCCAGCGATTCCACCAGCGGTGATGTGAGTCGCAAACCCGACTGGCTTCTTCTCGCCGTTTCGTGACATGGGGGTATGTATGGCAAGGGAATGGCAGGAGGGGGAGATGGAGATGATGTTAGTTGTATTAGTGGAGAGGAGTCACGCATCCGAGACTGCCCTCCAACGTTCATAACCCCTCATGATTGATTGCCAAATCCGGTCTAGAGAATCAGACGCGGATTTAAGTAACATGTGAATTACCTCATTTAGGCCCCACCCGCGTTACCTCCATCAACTCTGCACTTTGTGGCTTGTCCGCTGCCTTCCGCTCTTTGTCCGCTACATGTAGCGCGGGCAAAACCATATATCAGATTAGTAAATCCATCTACGTGCTAAAATACTGTGGGTATGTCCATGTCAGATAGAGAAAGCACGATAACCCTGCCAGTGCGATAGCGTCGGGATATAATAATGGCTCTATAAGAAACTGAAAGCTTGGCGCGTAATCGCGTCGTGATGGCCGTCAATGCCCATATGAAATCAAGTCTAACCAAGTCCGATTGTGTTGCTGATGCAGTAATAAGGAAAGATGAGAACGTGCTAACTTGATCGGCCCTCCTTGGTATTATCAGGTAATAATAGCTTGGGCGGCTTCTCAGCCGTCGGCGTATCAGGCATATCCACGGATCGCTGAGGAGCTGACATTGATTCCTCGTCTTGGGGAACTTCTTGTGGCTCCCAAAAAGATCCGCTAAAGGTGTCGTGCTTGTCCCCACTAAAGGGACGTGTGAAGATTTTCCACTGCGCAAAGGCAAAAGCGGGGCTGAAGAAGGAAAAATATATATTGAATTTATTTGCTGCGGGGTAAAACGCAACATACGTTACACCCAAGGATATCGCGAGAATGATCACTGTCGTCATAGGTGGTGAATATCCGTTGGTCATGGTGTCCTGCAAAACACCACCAGTAAACAAGATGTCATAAAAGGCACCATATAACACGCACCAAAACATGATAGCGGTTTCTGTCAAAGAGGTAGCGAAGCCCACGGCTCATACCAGATTGTTGGTTGATGACAAGGTCGAATCCGAGGCCACATAAAAACGAACCAATCGAAGCACATCCGATGAGCTGCAGAGTAATTCTGTCAGCAGGCATCCAGGATGGGGCTTGGCGGGACGGCATACTATCCCGTATCTCTGCTTCAACACGACGAGGATACTCCCAGCAATGCCGCACACGCTTATGATGAGCCAGTTGACGAAAAAGGCATCGGGATCCAAGATAAGCAGTCCACTTCGCAGCAGGATGATGCGGACCCCGATGGCCAGACCGCCCAGAACTCCAAGGACCAGAATCGCGACGACGCGGGTCATCTCCAAGAGACCCAAACCAAAGCCCATGACGAATAACACGAGAATAAAGGCAGTCAGAGCAACATCGGAGACACCGACATTGTCCAGGGTGTTTATGATGGCAGCCCAAGCTTGTCGAGGTCAACGTCGAGACAGTGACATGAGCAAGAGTGCTTACAGGCAAGCGCAGCGGCCGTTCCAACGGCCGCACCTAGAGTTAAACGCCACCCACGGAAGCCTACGAAAAGAAGAGGGGCACCGACGACGAAGGAGAAAACAATCCATAAAATCGCACTTGTCGAAAAGCCGGAACCACTGCCGTCCGTGGCCAGCCCTTGAGGGATTTGCTGGCCCGTGACGGGGCTGTACACGAGCATCGTGCCATTGCTATTGTCAAAGATAACGTTTGGATCCCTGACACGCATGAGTTGTTGACCAGCAAGTGCAGGAGTGAGCGCGGAGACTCCGCATACGAATCGAGTAGCAAGAACGAGTGCCAAGGACCATGAGAAGGAATGACTAGGGCGGAAAGTAACCGCCATAGGTCACTTGGCAGACCACCACTGGCGGAAATGAGAAAGAAGAAGAAAAAGAGCGACGACGAAACTAGGTAACGAGCGGAGAGGTTTACCGGCGTCAGGTGAAGTGATGTAAAGGGCAGAGCGCTAAGCCACGTAAACTACTAGAGGCCGTTGTCGCCGATCTGGACTGTGCAGCTCAGAGTCTCTTCCGCTTACGTGTTTCATAACGTTACTCACAGAGTGGAGATACCTCCGTCGCGGTGACAACATCCCCGGCTTGCCATTGGTTTTTCTTGGTCAGTCTAGTAACTGTAGGTAGCAGATATTGTTAGGGTAACTCTGCCGGATCGCGTACTCTCAGTCTCTCACCTTTTAATAATCATGGACGCCAAGCAGACCACTGCAAACGTCGCAGAGCTCAGGAGGGAATTGCAATCCACCTCCAACCGTATCCACTCGGTCGCCGAATGACGTAGCGTTCGTAAAACAAGTACGCGACCACTACCCCGATTTCCCATTGCCCCGTACGTTTCTCTCACTCTTGCGCTGTCGGGCATCTGGCTGCCAGTGACGGACACGCCACAGCCAACATGCGATGCGGCGCTTGGTACGATCATATGTTTTTGAAGCATCCGTCCATACCTGCTTACGTCACATGACTTAGGCTTCCAGAGTGTGCCTACTTCAAATCTACTATGGATGCGGCCATACGAGCGACTGGAACTTAAATTTTCCATTCCAACAGTCTAAAGCAACCACTGGCAACACCTCCACGAAGACGAAAGCCCACGTGGGTTTGAGTCCGTTCACTGATTGTTACCGGATTGACTGGGTCAAAGTCGGAGAAAGAGAACCGATCATCGATATCTACTACCACTGCCAGCTGATGTGGGATGATGGTCGTTCTTTTAGGTCTGTTAGGATTGCTCGTATTCTTGCAGTCTGGAATCGGCCTAGAGTCCATTGGCTATCGGACCGAGGGTTCCTTCGTCCTTTCGGATCCCGGACTCACCTGTTTTCTTTACCTTGGCTATGCCCATACCATACTTGCCTCACATCTTGTACCCCACTGCTCTGACCTCCTTGTCAATTCATCTGCTCTGGCAAAGAACTATTGAAAAGGAAGACCGCGCTCGCTATCATGCGCAAGTATCAATCCTAGAAAACCTCGCCCGGCAACTTCGCCCAGGCGCGCCGATCACTGACGAGGAAATAACCAGACTCAAGAACCTCGCTCGAATACACGGCCAAGACGAGGGGCAGAAACAGTCTCCTGAAGCAATAAGGTGGTCGGAAGTAGTCTGGGGCAGAAAAGCGGCAGACAGCGTCCAACCTAAAAATGAGTGAGCGCGAGAAGAGTTGGGAATAGGTGTGTGTTACAATTCTGCATAGGGAGGGGAGGGCTCGTAAAAACAGTTGACGTAGCGGTCGTGCGTTATAGAACGGTTGACGGTGGTACCATGTGGGTGCCAGCTACCCGATATACGCCAGATCTCGCCAGTCATTTTTCTGGTGCACCAGTCTCCCATGCTCAAGTCTTACACGTTGAATCGAACGGCACCCAAAGTTACATATACATGACGGCGACGAATATACCATACAAGTGATGAGAAAACAAGCAACGTCGACTGTCCGGAGCAGAGCTGAGTAAGCGGAAGCCACGGGGATTAGATGCACCACTGTGCCTGCAGCAGTGTCAATGAGGTAGCGACGGGGAATTGGAGCTGACTCGTCGATCCATAGGGATGTTGGATACATTAGCACTATGTGCGTGAGGGTGTGGATGTTGTATCCCGCTGTGTTGGGGATGTGGAGAGACAAACGGGGTGTATCGTTCTGATCTGTGAGGGTAAACATCTCGTTGATGGGCAAGGGTGTCACGAAAATCATCTAGAGGGCCAATGGGCTGTACTGATCGTTCGGGATGGTGAGCGTGGTCGAAGGAGGGGCGGGTATTGTGGGTCTGATACTCCGCATCCGACATGGGGTGGCGAGAGGTAGGATATTGTGAGGGGTGTTGGTGTTGATGGGATCCATGTCGCACCACATCCGGTGCCATGGCTTCCGCCTCCTCCTTCTTCGCTTTAC
>JBBPQV010000215.1:0-30517 GCA_038092675.1 Boletus rufocinnamomeus
TTGAGGGGGTGGTTGTAGTGGAGGGGTGTGGTTAGTGGGGTTAAAAGGGGGAGGTGAAGGGTACTGACCTTGCATGTGACTGCTGCCTGGATGCTTGGGTTGATTTTGAAAGCAATGCTGTTCATGAGAACTTTGCTTATGAGCGAGATGTTGAAGGCAGAACTGTTGTTGTTCTTGAGGTCATTATGCCATTGGTGGCGAATGCGAGATGCATAGTGCAGGGTGATTTTGTTGCTGTTCTCATTGACATGAATGGGGTGGTTTTCAAGGTTCCAGAAGAACTCAGCAAGGGAGTTCACATGCTTGTCTGGCCAGGATGCTTGTTTAATGTGGTGTAGGAAGCCGTTTTTGGCTTGGAGGAACTTGCTGAAGTTGAGGTCATGGTCTGCATGTGCAAAGTGCAAGGCTTTGACTGAGGTGATTGGATGGAGGGTGAGGATGTCTTGTGAGTTGGTGATGCCAAAGGTGTCATCTGCTTGTGACTTGTGGTTGTATGACGCTTCAGTGCACCCTTTGAGGGAGAAGTACCAGAGTTCTATGAATTCATAGGTCGAGATCTTTTGGAGGGTGTATTGCAAAGGTCTGGGGGTGATGACACTAGGTGGGGGCTGGTTTTCATTGAAGTTGTTGATCTTGGGCTTCTTCTTTTCCACCTCCTTTCTTTCCTTTTTGGCCTTGGCTTCCTCAAGCCTCTTTTGTTCATCTTTCCTTTCCCTGCACTCACATTGTTTGCGCTCAGCTTTGCAGGCATCTGCTGCATGCTCTACATTCCATGCCTCGATGTGATGGTCGTGCTCATTGTCCCAAGCTTCATTAAGGTGGTAAATAGCTTGGTCTACTTCCTCATGGTGATTTGTCATTAGGGCCTCTCATACCATGCAGTACATGTTGGACACAAAATCCAGCTGAACCTCAGGAGTGGGGTCAATCATGGTTAAGATGTGGAGAGAGCAGAATGTGGGAGGGAGTGACTGGAGGTTGGTTGCAGACGAAGGAGTATGTGCATGTGATGAACAGCAAGAACAAGTGAGGTGAGGATGAGCAGCAGGTGGTGGCATGGAAGAAAAGAAAACACATGCTGCTTACGCCACTCGTCTGAAGACTTTACACTGTGACTTTGCTCATGCCTTGCTGCATCACAGTGTGACAAATGGATTACTTTGTGATGAAAATAGAAATATCTACCTGCCTAACAATTATAAATTACAAATGGAGATTATTAGACTCCATCATGACACACCAGTTGCAGGACACCCTAGTACAGAGAATATCCTAGAACTCACACAATGAAGTTATACATGGCCAGGAATGAACATAAATTATTTATTAAAGAATACATAATCTAATGTAAATAATGTGTTTGCATAAAACCATCTAATCTAGCACCAACTAGTAATCTCAAGCTCCTAGATCTATTGAATACATCTTGGCTTGAGATAACCACAGGCTTTACCACAGACCTACCCATATTTAAAGAATTTGACTCAATTCTTGTAGTCATTGATTGATTCTCTGAGAAAGTTGAATTTATCTCTTGTAACAAAACCATCACTGCATTAGAAACAGCAAGACTTTACTTGCATAATGTATGGAAGAATCATGGACTGCCCTGTAGATAGTATCAGATTGAGAACCACAATTTGCATCACAGGTGATGAAAGATGTCAACTTGGTATACAGCCTAAGTTCTTTACTGTATTTCACCCACAGACTGACAAACAAATACAACAGATCTACAGCAGTATTCCTGTCCATTTGCTGTTGAGAAACAAGATGAATGGATTGACTGGTTTCCTATTGTACAGTTCTTCTACAATATCAAACAAAAAGCTTCTACAAAGAAGTCACCATTTGAAGTATGTAACTTGATCCTATGTATACACCTTAAATGGGGCTTGAATAGAAATTAACCAAGGAATCTGCTGCAAAAGAGTTCTCCAATAAGATGTGGAATATTCTTGCCCAAATGAAAGCCAATCTGGTAAAAGCACAAGAATGAAAGAAGTACAACTTGAAGCTGATAAACATAGATTAGATGCCTCTAAATATTAAATTGGTGATTAAGTTTGGCTTTCAACCAAGAATCTAAAACTCACTTATACTTCTAAAAAATCACATGAACTTTGTGAGATTACAATGCTATGTCATAGAAACAAATACAGTTAGATAACAATGAAGAATTCCCCAGTAATCAACATCTCTAGTGTTCATCCTTATGAAGAATAACTAGAAGGACAGTTGTTACTCTGCCCAGGAGCAGTGAATGTTACTAATAACCATAATGTGAAATATGAAGTGGATTACATTATGGATGTATACTGTTGAGGCTGATGGGTTGGATATCTTGTCCATTGGAAAGGATATGCAAAAGAAAATTGTGCATGGAGATTTAAGAACAATTTAGCAAATGCATTAGATGAAACAATCAACACTCATGTTAGAGTGCAAGCCACCAGAGAGGACAATAAAAGTGAGCCAAGTAGCTGCAGAGGAGAGTTGGGAAATCTCTGGGAAGACAAGACTGAGGTCCTCTGGAGAGTGACTTTGGCCTTATATACTATCTAGAGGTTTACACTTGTGTACACTAGATCTGATGATGTGCTATGCTACAGGGAGTCAAGATGAGTCATGGTGAGTTAGTAGGAATCATAAGGAGTTATATGGAATTGGAGTATAGCATAGGAGTCATAGGAAGTCATGCAAAGTCAATGTGAGTCCTTGTGAGTCACTTATGATAGAATGGGTCTAGGCATAAGGGGCAAGAAAGGGGGAGTCATAGATTGTAGGTAGGGACTTGAGCATTTAGTGTCTTGGGTGATAGGGGCTATTAGATAGGGGCTAAATGCGAAAGTCACTCTAGAAAGTCAGGAAAAATAGATAGAAATATAGGAGAAATAATAGGGTCTGTAACATTAGACACACCTGCTCTATTCCATAAATACAATCCTCAAGTAGAACTTTACATGATCTTTCAGAAAATACTAATCTTTTCAATTTCTATTTGATCACCTGGAAGTCTAGCCTTAAAAAGGAGATAGTGTTACTGACTCTATTATTTTCTCCCATATTTTTATCTATTTTTCCTGATTTTCTATAGCAACTTTTGCATTCAGCCCCTATTTATTAGCCTCTATCACCTGAACATATCAAATGCTGAAGTCCAGGACACTGCTCTAGACTTCTTCCTTTTCACCCCTGATGTCTATACCTGTATAGACTACTCTCATAATCAGTATATAAAAAGATTAGTTTGTAAGGAACTTTGGTTCCTCTGCCATCCATAGCATTTGGGGAGAAATGTAGCAGCTCTGTCATATCCAGCCAGGGGATGCCAATGGGGCCAAAATAATAAATCTGGGAGTCAATTTGTCCACTGGGTACCATATTGGGGTTGAAGCCATTCCAAGTAGCATCAGCTGAGGAGAGACCAATAAGAATGGGTAGAAACACAAGAGATTCTGCATGACTGATAACACACACTGATTTTTCATGTTGCATGGATGGTGGAGAGCCAGGTGATGGCATTTCATAAGATATCTGCATGTTTGAAGGCTTTCTTGAATTCATCAATGAAGTTAGCAAAGATTCCTAAGGTGGCAGCTGTGCCAGTGATAGCAGCTTGTTAGAAGGTGGGTGCCCAATTGAGGACAGATCCTTTGATTGTATATGAGAGAATAAAGGTGATTCTCATTTCATTGATGTTATAGACTACTTTGTTGACAATGAGGTAGGATTGAATAGTATCTAACCATTCAGTTGAGGTACCATAAGAACTATTAAGGGCTTCAGATACTCTGATACAGAATTTGGTGAGTTTTGAGGACAACATAAATGGTGGAATGGTAGAAGGGGGAGGAAATATAGCCAGAGGTTGTGGGGGTAGTAGAGGTCAAGTGAATACTAGTGTGGTGGTGATAGAGGTTAGTGAGGGAAGGGGGGGTCAGCCATGTAGGAAGATTTAGACTAGCAAAGAATTAATATAAGAGATTGAGGGTGTCTGTCTGTTCTTGAGGAGACATAAGTGACAATGAATAGCCTTCCAGGCCTTCTGCCACTGCTGGTGGTTCTGGGATTCCAGCCTTCCAGTGCCTTTAATGTTTCCAGGACTTTCAGGCTTTTGCAGTTGATGGAATAGATATATCATAACCACTCAGTAATGTGTGTGCCTTACATACCTGTTACCACTCTTATTAAAGTATTCAACCAAATACTGTTTAAATCCTTTACTTCACTTTCAAACACCTCAGTTGTTTTGCCTATCTTAGGCAACAGCTGAGGTGAGTTGACTTTTTTTTAATACTTACTCCTAGACTAATGTATTATATCTCCAGTCTACTCCATCATTGCTAGGTAAATACTAGCTGTTTTCACCCACCTTATACAGCAGCTGAACTCTGGTCTACTCCAGTATTGCCAGCTCTGCTCTGCTTCAGATCTCTGCATTTTACAGCGGTTTCCAAAAGTATGTGGAAAACAGATTTTTGAAAGTCGTGCCTCGGAGATGGCTGGGCAAGGACCCTGGAAGTGGCTGACTGTGTAGCCTGTAACTGAATAAGTGTGGTTGGTTTTGCTCATTGCAACCATCCATGCCTGGGTGCTGCCATGTTGTATCTCCCAATGTCAAAGCCCACATCTGTTACGGATTTCTTTCCCTTTTATTCTTCTAACTATGCTCTCGTGCATTTGTCTTCACACACGCGAGAGGGCTTTGCCCTTATGGCATTAACCATGTGATATGCAACTTTTACAGACGATCTTCTTGATATGGACGAGTAACCTCCTTTAGGCAGTTCTCTTGTACTGCCTCATATCCCCCTCTGCCCAGATGATCTGTGCGCACTCTTACTTAGCTGGTCTGTGCATCATTCCAAGTAGTATAAATACTTCACCTTTGTACTATAGTTCTACATCTAGTTCTATGCAATCTATTGCTTAGAATCTGGTCATTTCGTGAGTGATTAGTCCTTGTGATTAGTCATAGCGAGACCCCTGAGGCTTCTAAGTGTCTTCGCACTACACCTGAGTGTGCACTTCGACTAGGTTCTATGCATCAGTGTAACAGGTTTGGGTGCACCAAGGCAAAGTTCGATAGGTTTATTGGACATGGTGGGATTCAGGGGAGGGAAGGGAGGTAGTGAGGGTCTGAAGGGGAAGGAGTGTACTCCTGGTTGGTTAGGAGTGTTCTGGGGGCAAGGAAAGATGGGAATACAGTGACTGTGGTAGGGGACAGGGGTGTGGGGACACAAGGAAGGGTCAGAGATCTAGAGAGATCATGAGATAGATTGAGCTCTTGTTGTTGTTTGTGGTCAGAGGTGACAGGGATGTCTGAGTCATACTCCTCTTCTTTTTCCTCAGATCCTTTTTCTTTGTGAGAGGGCTCAGAGGTGGGTTCTGGGGGTGGCTGGTGTGGTCAGGACCAGCTGGGGTTTAGTGATGGTTGTTGGTGGGAAATGGTGGGCAACTATAACAATGGTAGTGCCAATGAGGTCAATCTTGATCTTTTATTATGCTTGACTTGGGTACAGGTGAGCATAGGCTTTGCTAGTGATTTCTGACAGTGGACTTCATTGTTTCAAGGGGAAGGCTTTGTTAGGAGAGGTTAATCTCTAAGAAGCTTCAGCACACACTCAGAAGTAGTGTGGAGACTTTTGAAGGTTTGAGGGATTCAATGCCACACGTGTAGCATGGAGAGTATTTGCTATGGTGGGTGAAGCAGATCAAGATTGGTTCTACTATGCCAGAATGCGAAGTCTTAAGTATGGAATAACCTCAGTGATGAATAAGCAGATAGAACCATGAAGAATGGAAGGGAAGGTAGATAATACAGTAGACAGAACCTGAAGGAAGGCAAGCGAAGGGGTCTGTAGAATGAGCCAGAAGGTGATAGAAACCAACCTAGTTGGGATAGATATTGGTACCAGATGGGGCTAGGACAATCTGGCTGCTGATGGGTCAAAAGAATATGAGAGGGGACATAGATGAGCTAAAGGTATGATGGGTGTAAAGAAGAAGAAGGAGAAGAGAAAAGAATAGAACAAATTGTAACAATGCCAGTATCTCAGGCTATCTTAGGCTTCACTATGTTGGCCTCAGATAGACTTTTATATTTATGTAGCTTGGTGGTTCATTGGTTTTCATAGACTTATTCTATTTGATAGATGTGTCCAAGATGTGTGTCATTGTGGACTAAACCACCATACATAATATTGTACACCTTGTACATTTGTACACACATCAAATGCTTCAAATGCACCAATTATCTTGTAGGTAAGTAAGTCCTTGCATAAGCATAAAAGCAAAGTACATAAATCTCCATCCATAGGTAATATGAGTGTGCAATAAATAAAAAAGAGGGGTATTACAATTTGTTTGCTAGTTCTCTTAACCGTCTATTTCTTTCTTTTCCTTCATATCCTTTCAGTCTAACTCTCATCTTTATCTATGCCCTTTGTTATCATACCTTGACTCATCAGCAGCTGGGTTGTTCTAGCCCCATCTGGCACCATTATCCATCCCAACTCAGTTGGTTTCCATTGCCTTCTGGCCCCTTCTATGAACCCTTTCTTTTACCTTGCATTGGGTTCTATCTGATGTATTCTTTAGCATATTCCACTTCATTCTTCACCATTCTACCTGCTTACTCATTGCTGAGGCTATCATAGTACTTAAGACTTCACACCTGTGCTTAGTAGATTTCCCAATCTTGATCTGCTTCACTCACCCTTTCTCCTTGACCTTGACGCTACATGTGTGGTGTCAGAACCTTCAACTAGTCTTCACACTACTACTGAGTGTGCACTTAGATCCCCTAGAACTTAAGTCCTCTAAGAGGATCTACTTTGAACCCTTTCATCTCTCAACTCAGCTGATTATCCTCAATCATACTGCTAGAACCCTTGAACCTTTGATTGCAGAGCCTATGCTTGTTTCTACCTGAGCCAAGCATAACAAGGGGCATATATATTGATGTAAGCATAAAGTGGTTCACATTAGGTTCCTTGGTGCTGATGGATGGTCAAATATATAGGACAGACAAAGGGGAGAGAACAATCAAGGTGCTGCAGTTTTTCCCAAAAATTGAATATTCATATATAGATAGCTAAGGAGATAAAGGAATTAGATAGCCCTCAAGTGGAGAAAGAGTCAGTCAAGTAAAACAGTGTGCATGGGATGTAAGGAGGTGGCATGGTGTTGGTATTACTGTACTTGTGGTGGAAATAATCTTACTTGTTCTTTAGGTGTTGAGTGATGCTGTAGGTGGATTAGTAGGCACCAGCTTGAGTTTCAGCACATATGAGGGATTTATCAAGTTGATCCCAACTGAGAAGAGATACAATGTGATCTTTGTCTGGGAGAGGCAGCTGTAACATGAGATTGGCTTCTCTGGTGAGCTCTACCTTGCTGATCTCATGAAACCAGTTTCTTCAATTGAAAAGAGTGTGTTTGCACTGGGAGCATGTTATTGGAAGAAAGCTTTTCAGTCTAAATATATGATAACACAGTTACTCCCATCAATAACATAAGCTTTAACATCAGTGTACATGTACTTTGTGCTCTGTTGTGAGGTTAGTATAGCATAACAGGCATTTTTTGGTTGGCATATATGCAGATACAGTAGCCTAGTGAATTAACCAACCAAAGGTCAAGATGAACCTCAGGTCATCACCAAATGTCAACTAGCAAAGATGGAAAAGATGGGTCAAGTCTATCTTTGAAGGGAAAAACTCTAAATTGGAGGATATCCAGCTTAGAGCTTGAGATTTTTATATCATTCTACACAGTTGTACACATTTGTATAAGATCTACCAATACAAGTATATATGTGCATATAGGAGTAACAGAGATTAACCATGAGTCATAATATAAGGTACACAGTTATGGAATGAAATAGAAGAGCAACATAAGAAGCAACAGAAATAAATAAATAAAGTAAATGTGTTTGTTATCACTGCACACAGTGAAAGTGATTTGCCATGACTGATGGTATAGCCTGCATATGAAGAAGGAATAAATAGTCAGGTGATATACATATCACATGATCTAGTCACATGATTCTGAAAAAGAGAAAAAGATACTAAGTGTAAAATGAAATAGAAGATCATAGAAGTGAACCATAACACATACATATGTAGAACTTTGCTGGTTGGGGGTAGTTTGCAGGGAAAGTTCCATGAAATGGCAGTGGGTGATACATACTACTCATTGAGAGTAGTAGTCTGTAATAGGTTGATAGTCTAACTCTAAGTCAAGATGGAAATATAAGATAATGGCACCATTTAAACCTTCAATTCCAACATTGCATGATAATATTTTGAGATAAACTCAATTGGGATTTCATGAACAGAATAGGATGCCATCATGAAGATTTGACAGAGTTCAGGAATGTAGATTAGTCTGTGGGGAGTCTCTAGTTGTATCTGTGATGATACTCCTATCCATACCCTTGGAAATCTCATATCCTTGACTGTGGGTATGGATATGGTAGTGGATAACACCCAAGGGTATCTTTTGTTAATAAGGTTGAATATGCTATACAGTAACTAGTAATATGGTAGGTATTTACTACTTGAGAAAATCTCATACTTCCTTAGCTCTATACATTCCCATATGCTTGCATACCCTTGACATCCTCACCAAAGGGTAGGATATATATGTAGATACTAACATATGATACTCTTACCCATACCCACCAGATACCCCTGCCTACAACCCATGTGGGTTACCCATATCCTCAAGATTTTCTACACATATTAAACATGCTGTGTAACAGAACAGAAAATAAGTGTGTGGAGATTAAAGCATAGCTTTGCACTGTATAGAGATGAACATGGGAAGTAATAAATAGAAATGCATTTGAAACATTGCATGTGAATTGCTGTAACAGATGGCATAGCATGCACATGTGAAGTGAAAGTAATTCAGCACAACTAATTGACTAGCATGTGCATAATAAGATATAAAAGAGAAAGAAGTAAGAAAAAAAGATAAAATAAAATAAAAGTGACTGTGCATATCATGTACTCTCAGAAGTCTTGTGTGGCCTTCTGTCAATTCAGTACACTGACCATTGCAGATCTACAATGATGCCTTAATATTCCATTTAGAAATCAAAAAATCATAGGTATGCTTGATCACTTCACTTTACAAACTTGAGCTACCTTCAAAGCTCAAGGATGATGCTTTAATTTGATGAATATAAGATCAAGCAACTATACTAAACAAGGATGTGAAGCTTTTTCTTGCATCTCTGGATGCACAAGTGTGTTCCACTATATTTTTCATGCATGTCCATTGACCTCACTTGTGCTATAGGATAAAAAAAGAAAATTTCCACATATACATAGCACTGTTTGTTATCTTAGCAGCAATATAATATGAAAATAGTCAGAAACATCTGGGGACAACTGCAGAATTCCAAGAGTATTTTCCTGAGGCTGCAATTGTCCTTGTTGTAGCTGGGTTGAGTGCAATTTTATGCAGCTTCAGAGGCAATGTTGACTATACATAGATTACAGATCAAGTCTATACTATGGTTTCTCATGTAGCATGGTAAGATTGGTGATATTTAGATGGAGTCTGGACATATTGACAAAAGGAACTATAACAAACTCTATGAAATAATTGGTGATGTTATTAATCACAGAAATAGTATATCTCAGCTCCAACAGCTTGAGAGATGGATGGAACATGCTAGGTAAGCATTGTCTGTTTATTACATTCAACATTGACATTGGGTGCAGTTGAGAAATTAGCAAGGCTTTCAGCTGTCTTATAGCTGGTGATGAGGCTGAGTATGCTCTTGCACCTATGGATTAGTATTGACCTGCTATCTTGGTCTCAATTTTTATTATTTCTTGTCTACATCCCACAAATTTTGAATTTGGATCATTGTGATATCATTTGTAATGTTATAAATTTATGCTAAGTTATGGGCATGATGGGATACAGTATATTCAAATATGTTTCAAAATTGTACAAATATGCATGTCATTCTATGTATATGGGGCTGTACAGTATTTCAGTTGTGTACAATCATGTATTGGTGTGCAGCTCTATACATCTGTACAGAGGGTGATCTACCTGTGGCTCTGTGCTCTATATGGCTCTGTGCATGGAGGCATTTAGCTGATGTATGTATGTCCTCCTTTGGTCTCTCAAGGGCTAATCTATTCATAGTATATTTAGTTACAGTTATCTACTTTCTTGCTAATCTCCAAGCCTACCTGTCCATGGCAAATATTCCACCATGTATTTCTCCAGGCTTGCTTATTCAAAGTAACATACATACATTATACTGGACCTAGCTAGGCCCACCTATTTATGTACTATCATACAAAAAACCCCTTGCAGGCTTGCTGTAAAGTTATTGTGTTGAACACAATATTGTCAATTTAGGGTGGCCATCTTTCTTGGAAAATGTGATTACATAAGATCCCTATGCAGCCCCAACTCCTAGTAATCATGATATCATTGTATATATATATATTCAAAAGATAAGACAAGTAAAATATATTATACACTAAGCTAATAGGAAATAGCAGCCTGAGATTGGGTAAAGACCATCTCAACTGCAGATGGTCTGCAGGGGATTTCAAAGAAATAAGGATCTGCATGTGAATAAGTGAGCACAAGCCATGATCCCTCTTGGACAGTATTCCTCTTCCAACCCTCATGAATTGTTTCTATCTCCATGGTTGTCTTCCAGGACACAAGCCACTCTCAATACATAAGCTGGCTAAGATAAGAATTATGCCAAATTGTATAACCATCAGGGGTGTTCACAGTGTCAGGTTGACCATTATCAAAGAAGTCAAGATGGTATTGTCCATACTGTTCCATGCCACCATCCCAGATGCAGATGGCAAGGATGGAGTGGAACCTGATAATATAGGAGATCCCTGTTATCCAGCTGTGGCTTATTTTGGAGACAGCTAGCACTTTCACAGACAACAACATCATGACAATACACTTCAAGTATAGCAAACAGCCCCCCATTTGATGCCTGGGCAAATATATATATTGTTCCACTGCTGGTTCAGTCATGTCAGATGTTTGAAAAGTCTCAGAGTAGTATTGGTGACACCCATAGCATACAGTGTCAACCTTGAAACTTGCTGTGATGTGGGCTGGTGGTTGGAATGTAAACAACTTGTGTGCTTATCAAAGCTGCACCAAAGAAAAACTGGAGGAGCATCCAAGTCATGGTACTGCTGGGTGGCACCTTGTTGTATTGATATTGGAAGCAATAGGGGCTTGAAGGGCCATTAGGAATGAGCAAGTTGGAAATAGCAGTATGGTGTCATTTTTTGGAAATTATGTTGTAGTAGTGGTTCAATTTCAAGCTTTAAATCCAAGTGTGGCAGAGTTCAAGTCAGTGGAAACTTGCTACTGGTATCACATCCAACATCCTGAGTTCTATCCAACTGTCACAAGTATCACTTGTTTCCAGTCAAAAATGTCAGATACTCAATCAGGGGAACCTCATTTCATTATGACCATCACTATCAATAGTGGATATAGACAGCACTAGTAATGATGCTGGTTTTAAAGTACTAGGCAGACTTAGATGTCACATATTCTTATAACCTAAAGTGTTTCAAGCATCTGAGTCCCAAATCATTTGTCTAGTTATGTACACCCCTGTGTGCTCTGTTAAGACCAGGAGCAGTAGAGAATCCCCTCTCACCACAGTGAGTCTTGCCCTTAGGCTTGTATCAGGATCTCATGATGATTACTCAAAGTGAGCAACTATATCGCAAGTAAATGACAATTTTGAAGATGGGACTAGATATATCACAGTCCCTACTATATATACTACTAGAGAATGCACATGGACCAAGTGAAATAGAAGAATAGTAGATGGAAATGAAGTAAAGAGAAATGGTGATTAAATGTGATGAAGTGAAAGAAGATAGTGAAATGTGAAGAAATAAGAAAGTTCTAACAGCTTGCATGCTGCCATTGTCACATTGTTACTTTTAAGTTCATGAAACATCTGCTTATGCACTGCCATTTTTCAGAAGTGGTGGGAGTATTTATTCACACCTGCTTCAGACAATGACCTTGAGCAAACCATGACAAATATCCAGTGCAATCAACTCTACATATTAGGCAGCAATTTTTCCAAGAGGGTTGGCCCTTTAGAAGGGGTTATTTGGCAGGCACCAACTGACCTAAGATGAGGGGGGTACCTTCTAAGATGGTTGTTGGCCATTTCCTAATATATTCCTGAAGTTTTGCTTATTTATATCATCTAATATATTTGCATTTGTTTTGGTGTTATTTCTAATGATAATTTGAATACTCTAGAGATATAATTGATGGTTTCAAAATATTTATATTGATTATGTTTTTGATGATCTAATAAGAAGTAGGAGGTCAGATGATGGATGAATGTTGTGCAAAGGGTTTGCAGATGATTTGCAGATGATTTATAAATATTTAAAATAATTGATAGTTACAATATTAACTATATTTTTTGTAATCTAATAAGCTGTTGGGGGTCAAATGATTGATAAATTATTTGCAAATGATTTCAACAGGGTCTACAGAGAATTTGCAGAAAGTTTCTGCATATTTTAGACAATTGATAATTAAAGTATTAATTATGTTTCTGATAATCTAATAAGCTATAGAGGGTCAGGTGATTCATGGAGCAAATGATTGATAGATGATCTGCAAAGGGTTTCAAGAGGGTTTGCAGAGGGTTGATGTATGCTTTACAGACTTTTTTTGCAGATGTTGTCTAAGTAATTATATAAATGGATTGGAAGCAGACAGATTGATAATATCACCAGGAACAATTGCTATAAATAGCACTTCTATTTCTAAGTAAATCTCCTATGCAATGTTAAAAACATAACATTATAGCTTCCACAACATATTTGGGAGTGTTTTAAATATTAATTCAAATATAGATGAAGCATACTGACATATATCCAATGTCTAGACAACTTGTTCTATTGATATAATATGTCAAAAATGCACTCTTACCATTACAAAGACAGCTCCCTGCTATACAGTCTTCCAATACATTATTATCATACATATTTACTATGTGAGAATCAAGTTTCCTAAGTCATATACATACCTAGCTGGCAAAAAATATGAACACTTTTTTGTTTTCTGTAGATTTTCACATATCTGCCCATTTACATTTTAACATTGTGATCAAAGCATTTGAAAATATTCAAAAATACTGTAAAGCCTAATATAACCCATTAAATCCATGATTTGCACTAGGAAAGTGAGTGATTGAGCAGAAAATAAGGGGGAGAATATGTTAGATCTATACTATATGCCCAAAAATGGACATGTTTCAAGTGCCAGTAGTGTGCAAGAATGTTCAATGAGTCATTGACTCACATTTGGACCTTTGGTTCAAATGGGGGGTGAAGATGCTTATCAATTGTGAAAATATAATTATAAGATAGAATATTTTGAGTATATCTATAATAGGCTTAAAATATTATATGTTGGTGTGAGATAAAATATTTCATGCTTAATCACATGGAATAAGCTAGGTTCATAGAAGTCTTCTGATTTAGAGAAGTGAAGGATGAGTTTGCAAGCTGACAACTGCCTTTAGCCTTATTCCTTGGCCTCACGCAGGTCAGCTTGCAAACTCATCCTTCACTTTGTTAAATGAGAAGCTTCCTACTCCTATTTATTTATTTCATTTTTGTTACACTTTTCCTTTGAGCTAATTTCACATTAAATTATCAGGAATGTCTTGTAAATATATTTACTATTGAGCTTTTCAGTCAAGGATATTTTCCAATAGTATAGCAAAGATGTAGCAAAAGTGTAGAAGGAAAGTGTGCCAAAAGTGTAGCAAAAGGGCTAGTGAAAGTTTAGCAAAAAAAAGCGCCCAAAAGTGTAGCAAAAACTATAGTAAAAATATAGTGAAAGTGTAGTGAAAGTGTCAGAAAAAGTGTAGCATAAAAGTGTAGTAAATGTGTAGCAAATGTATAACAAAAAAGCACCCCAAAATGTAGCAAAAGTGTAGGCAACTCATGCTACACATGTGGCTGTGGCTGTGCCCTATTTAGCAGACAAGAGTTCCTTAGCAAAAAAGGAAACCCACATGGCAATGATGAAATACTTGAAATACTTGACTACTACTTAACCTACTCAACCTATGCAACCCACCCAAAAAAAAGTGTCAGATATGTCTCATCACCTAACTCTCCTACACCCCATTGATCTGCATAAAACTGGTTTCATACATAGTTAGAAAAGCTACCATCCAAGAATGGATATTTCTATCACTTACAGCTACAGTATTAGAATTCCTTAGATACTATAGGGCCAGATAACTCTTAATATAATCTACCTTCTCCTATTTTTATTGGAATAACAAGAATAAGAAGATATAAATAATTTTCTTCAACCACAACTCTACTACTACTATTAGTACATAACTATATAAATTGTAATACTACATATATAGTCAAGTGCCAGTAAAGAGAGAATACCCCTAAACCATGCCCTGCACAGCATTGCATAGCATGACTCACTATGATTCATTCTGACTCAGCCACAGTTGCTAGGTGACAACTTGATTACAATGTACATCATTTTGGCTTGGTAATCTTTACCTTGGTGTTTATCAGAAATCTCTTGGCATTTGTAAGCTGATTTGTAAGCAGCCAAGACTCATAATTGGCTAGCACAGCCCCCTATATTTACATATAAATGAAGAGCTTTCCAAGCCCTTCAGAGAGCAAATATATCCCAGATATCTCATCCAACTAATATATCTCAGACAAGTCTAAAGGACTATAAGTCTGAGGGAGCAAGAGAGTGTCTTTATCCTGTCATTGATTCATCAATCATTATTTGGAGTTACCTCCACAGGCACAGATCTAGTAAAGGAATATCTCCACATTTCATTTCTAATAGTTATATTGTTAGAAGTAAAAAACTTGTACCTATAAAGAATGAGGGTAATAGGACACCTTTTGAGAGAAAACCCTATACAGGGCAATTAAAAGGAATAGATCTCCAAAAGCCTAATCTACCAGCATTCTGCTAACTCTACTGAGTATCCACTTAAGAGAATAAGTGATACTATAGTACAATTTGATTTGCCTGATTTAACTTCTCCTTAATATTGTGTTATGAAAACCTATTTGAGTGAACTAAGTGAACTATTACTAAATTCCAGCTAATTCTGGAACATCTCTACATCTTTACAATTTGACATATCTTTGGATTACTACTCCACAAAGCTACTAACTTCCTTTTTAGAATACACTTTCAATCAAGTCCCAATCCAACCCCTAAAGCTAGCAACTTTACAAGTATTGCCTAGTATATTTCCTAGTGTGAAGCACTAGACACACCATCTTAATTCCAGACCATTACTAAAGTGTTCTTCAAGAAACCAATCCATAAATGATTGTTGAGGATTGGTGAACAACCCACATAACTGACTATACTAAGTTTTTCACCAACTCATTTCTAGTAGATTTGGATAGTGTTTCATCTGTGAAAGGCAAATTAGTAGTCTGGGAAACAATTATTTTAGTTTCATTCCATTTGTCTATAAAAAAGACACTGTTCTCCCCTCACCTTTTGACTAGTATGTTCTCACCTTGCAGTTGTATCTTTGGCACAATCACGTGAGTTTTTATTGCTTCTCCATGCCCATATTCTTTCTCTCCTGTCATCAATAACTCTGACATCCTTGATGACATTGCTTGGAGCAACACAACTGGCCCCCCTGTCAATGGGTATCTTGAGATGTAAAGGTCTTCTTCAGGGATTCAACTGTAAACTGGGGGTAATGTTATATTTCATTCTTTTTTCTCCATTTCACTTTATTTTATCATTTTATGAAATGAAGAGTACACAGCCACTGTTTGTATATTGTTTATATACTATTTATACACTATTCATGTGCTGCACAGCCACCATTTGGCTTTTTCAACAAGTCTCTTTTATTCCAATTTTTGCTTCTTTTTGACCAGTTTATGAAATGAACAATGCACAGCCACTATTCAGTTTTTTGAACAATTGTTCTCAATTTCTCTTTCCTTATTTTCTCTCTTTGCAGACCCTTTGTCCAAGGACTATATCTTCCCCCCTGACAAGTGCCTAGCAGTATAGGCTGCATCAGGTAACCTTCAACCTGTGGCTTTCCCTTTGCACTGCTCCACAGTATTCCTCTTTGCCCACGCAATGTATTACTGAGCATCCCATTTCCTTCCATATTCTTTGCAAATTCTCTTTAGGCCTAGTACTTATACTGTATTTTATCTTCAACATCCCCTAACTTAGACCTACTCAGTCACATTGACAATACCAGTGTCTTCCTGACTCCATGGACCTCTCTAAATCTTTGCATTACTTTTGAGTACATGCTTCCTTCACAAACCTTTGCTATCAGCTGCCAGAACCTTTGATTCCTGAACTAGCTATCCAGCTAGTAAGGTCCATCATTGACCTCACTTCTGACTTCCAACCTTGTTCCACTGAGTCTATGGTTGTCCCTATCTGGGCTGAGCATAACATTTAGTGGAATATTGTGGTTCAATATAAAAAGTCAGTTCAAACTGAGTTTGTATCTAAATACATGAAATGTGTGAACAACTGTACTAATAGAGTATACTAATATATTCAATACTTCCCCTTGTCTAATATACTGTAGTATGTGAAGACAGATGTATTGTAGTCAATCACACAATCATTAGTGAAAGGTGAAATTATGGAATCCCAAATCAGGTTGCTGTCTGAAAAATTTGACATGTCCAAGATTCTTTGTGAACATATCAGCTGGATTGTCATCTCCTGGGATAAAAAACAGTTCAATCTATTTGAAAACCATCACAGCATGAAGTATAAAATAATACTTAATATGAATGTGTTTGGAGCACTTTTCAGTGACTGGATTTTCTGCTATGAAGAGGATCCTTGGTTGTCACCACAGATGGGAATAGGACTGAGTTTATACTCTAGTTCTTCCAACATTTATTTGATTCAAACAACATGACAATTGCTCAAGGACATGTACTCTACTTTAGTGGAAGACAAAGCAGTTGTCTTTTGTAAATGAGAATTCCAGAGGAAAATTCCATTTGCTAATTTCAGGTAAAAACCTATTTGCAAGTGACCAGTATTTTATCTTGACCCCAGTTAGAGTCAGTACAGGCAGTAATGCCTTTGCCAGAATCTCCATCACATACCAATGAGTAATTACTAGTACCAAGCAAATATCAGCATATGTAAAGAGCCTTTTCCAGGTGCTTCTGTGATGAATTGGCAGATTGATGGGCCAATTGTGTGACAGTATACAATATGAATATGTCAGGCCTTGTACCAATCATAAGGTATAGTAATGATCCCATAACTGTCTTGAAGTGTATACAGTGACTCAAAATGGAAATGCACAGCATTACATAATTCATTTTTCGACCTGCTCCTCCTTACCCATTCAACATTATGATAAGATATTGGGCTCATTCGAGAGCTAGAGGTCAGTAGGATAAAGTGTAGTGATGTGAAATTGCAAGATTGTAATGTGGCAAGTTGTATAACATGAAAGCCTCAAAATGTACTGTGCAATTCATTTTTTGGTCTACAAGCTCTCAAAACAATCAGGTTATATTGAACGAAAACAAGCAAATGAAGCTATGAAATGTCCTAATATCTAGTGTGGCCCCCCTGTGCCTCCAATAGTGCCTGAACACGATCTGGCATGCTCTCATATAACTTCATAATGTAGTCATCCTCCATCTGACCCCACTCCTCCACTAAAGCGTCCCATAACCCATTGAGATTTGTTGGTAGTGGTGTGCGACTACGCACACAACGTTCCAAGTACTCCCATGCATGTTCAATAATATTCATGTCAGGGCTATTTGGCGGCCAATCAAGCTTGTCGACCTTCTTCTTCTGGAACCAAGAGGTGGCAAGCTTTGACGTGTGCTTTGGATTGTTGTCCTGCTGAAAATAAATGTCCTTCTTGTTGATCCCGAGGTCATGGAGGAATCCAAGAAACTCGTTGTCAAGAATCTGGGTGTATAGCTGTGCATCCATGTTGCCCTCAATGCGACAAATCCTCCCTAACCCCTGAGCTGTAATACACCCCCATACCATAACATTTCCACCACCATGTTTGATGACTTTCTTCACATAGCGCTCGTCAAAAGCCTGGTCAGGAGTCCTCCAACACCATTCACAGCTGTCTGTCCCAAAAAGAGTAAACTTTGACTCATCAGAGAAGCAGACTGCCTTCCAGTTCTCGACAGTCCAGTCAGCATGAGCTTTCGCCCATGCTAATCTCTTCTCCTTGTGGGCAGTGGTCAAAAGAGGCCATGTATGATGTACATAGGCCTTCAGGCCACATTGTCGAAGTCTGACTCGGATGGTTTGGGCGTTAATGGATGGGAAAAACTTCCTCTGAAGGTCAGAAATGTCATGTGCCTTGCCTGTAGCAAGTGTGCGGATGGCAAAGCGAGTGTTGTGGGCAGTGAACAGGCAACTACGACCTGGCTTCTGGGAGATATGGTGGAAATCTTCGGATTTAGCATAGCGCTCATAGATGCGGTTGACAGTTGTGCGATGGAGGCTGTACTTTTTGGCAATTTCGGCATCTGCCATGCCAGCCTCCTGATCGCAACAAATCCGAGCCTTCTTTGTTGGAGAAGTATACTTTGTCATAGGACGGGGGTGAATACAAGGCTGATGGAGGGATTATGGGTGTTCTCCAGGTGCCAGGGATTCATGCACTCGCCACAGGCCAGGTTTTTGTAGGAGGGTCACCCAAGATAATATGTAATGCACAGCACTCATCCAACTATCGCCTACAGAACTCATTGTTCAATTGATGTACTGCAAAAAAAATTACACGAAAAGGTAGCCTAGGCATAGCAGAACATGCTCATATTGATATAATTGCCAGATGTTACTTGTTGCAGGCAAACGACGAGCAATCCGACAAAACTGGCTGTTGTGCATTTCCATTTTGAGTCACTGTATGCAACTCAGGGTTAAGAGGATCTTTGTTCTTCTCTGGGTAATAATCTTGTGGAAGAGGGATGCAAGCTGGTTGTGTGTTGATCATTCCATATTGCTCAAGCACCTTGTTGAGGTATATAACTCTGCTGGTGTATGAAAATGTGATCTCAATATATATTCATTTGGAGGAATTCACATGGTTCCCTGAGATCTCAACATTTCCACTTTTTTTTATGAAAGTGGCCTTTAGTTTTTCAACTAGGCTCTTAGCAGATTTGCAAAATAATGCATTATCAACATAGGTAATAGTGAGTACTATATCTTTTCCTCACTGGTATACAAATAAGCCAGCATTAGTTCCATATTGAATACTAAGTACTGTAGATAGTCAGTACTATCTAGGTAGCTCCAAATGAATATACTACTCATCTCAGTGGTTGTTCCAACCACTGAGGTGAGTAACTATGAGTTGAAGGTTTGAACACCAACACTATTATGTAAGCAGGTGGCTGTATGCCTGTATACCATTTGTAAACTCCAACACTCCCTCTCAAACAGAAGGGGATCTACTGTAGTGAAAAGATCTAAATAATAAAAGAAAAGAAAGTACCTCTAAAAGGTCTTCTATAAATGAATATATGGTGTCCATGTAGCAGCATCATGTGCAGTAAATGTCATCCATGGTGTAGTTGCATTACATCCAAGCAGTGATGTCCAAATAAGGCAAGTCACATCTTGCATGTGGTGCAGGTGCTATCTCTGCTCATATGGTCACCTTTGATTGACTCTGGCATGGTTGTCCTTGGGTTTCATGCCTTGGGGACACTTTTCCACCTTCTCTAGTCCATGTATGTACAATGCATTCAAAACTTCCAATTTGCCTGATTTGGCCTCAATGTGACCATTCAACTCAGTATATTTAATTTTTCATTCCAGGCTCAATGAACTCTTTTAGCTTACAATTTGAGCTTTCCATGTTGGCGCAGTGGATTCACAGCCTCAATAAGGCATCTGGGGTGATTGCTGGATGGTCTGGGTGGCCTAGGTATGTTGTCCATCTTGTGTTTGCACCATTTGTACTGACTTGCCTCTTCTTCAGCTAGCAAGTCTATATCAACTTGTTTCAAGTTGTTATGTGTGCTGCTCATTGTGCTGTCCTCGCCATACACTCTCCCATGGATGCTGATGCCTTCACCATCATTTTGGTACAGCATTTCACCCTTGATGCTTCTTGATGCCTCCAATAGGCCTAATTGACCTACTTGCCCTCTAACTCAACATAATAACTTCATATCATCATTGTGCTGGTTCCTGTCACCTCCAGGATATCTCCAGTCCCTTCTAATGTCATTTGCAACATTTGTGTGCAGTGTTTCAGCCTTGATATCTCCCAACCCATCCCCCCTACCCGATTAGCCTCCTGGCCTCCTTTCTTGACTTGACAGCTTCTTATCATCAATGTGTTGCTTCCTATGGCCTGACTGATGTCCCTGGCAGCTGTGGGGAGTGCCTGATATGACCTTTTTATCATCCAGCTCACTCAGCTCATCTTGAGGTCTCCCAGGTACATTTTCCTTGTCTTTTGGCTCCAACTGTTCTTAGACATGTTCTGACCTGTTCCATGCTGTCTTAGGTCAGTTCCTGGCATCCTCATCACCATTAGGTGCTCCTGACATCACCATTTCATCACTGGTAGGTCCAGTGTCATGGCTCACAACTGCTCTTCTCTTGTCCTCAAGCTCAACACTCAGGGGCTCATTTACTTGCACAAATGGTTCATATGGGCTGTAAAGTGGTGGTGGAGATTCTGGGGGTGCTCTAGGTGAGTCCTGTTCATCTGTTGAGGTATGCTGATTGCCTTCTTCAGCTCTTGGCATCAATCAAGCATACACCCTTGGTTGTTCTCTCTCCCCCTCAGTTGGCACATTTCTATACATCTTGACACTCTCCCCATTGACCTGCACATCTTGGCGCTCATCTCTGACCTCCTCATGGTCTGTCACACCAGTACTTTTATATGCAATGTCTCTGTTTTATTCACCAGCCATCTTACAACCTGGATCAACTTAGGCTGTGCTTGTTTCAAGTTGCAGCTCACTGTCTTGTCTGGACATGGCCTGAGCCTTGTCTGGGGGCTGGTAGGTTTACCAGGTTGATGTGTTTCATGGCCATTATTGCCTGTTGCCTTTGTATACCCTCTCAACCTTTTCAACTCAACCTTCTCAATCCTCAGCTCACCCTCTCACTCCCTTATGCCTCTTAGCTGCATTAGCAAACTGTTCCAAATCTAGGGATGCCTAGCCACCCCTCACTAGGGCTAGCTGGATCAAATTAGGCTTGTGAGGTCTGCCATGTTGTAAATTGATGATTTTCTAGTACATCGAGGATAGATTAAGTAATCACGAGAGTACATTAGTTACCTTTTTTGGCTCCATTGCACCTTGGTCTGATGCTTCATATTCAAGACTGAGGTGAGACATTTTCTCTTTAGCTATGCATTACTTTCTTGTTTATTGATAGCTCTTAGCCTAGCTCATCTACTTGTTAGCCTAATTTCATTACAGAACAAAAGGTTATGAGCCCCGTGTTCTAAACAACCCTTTTTTCAAAATGCCTACTACAAGTTCTTCAGCTTCAGCCCTAAACCCTTCAGCTTCACACCAGTCAACCTCATCATCCAACAAGTCAAGTCAAGGCTCTAGCCAACTCTATGACATATCATCTCTCAAGAACAATGGAACAAATTTCCAGACATGGAAATTCCAAGTCTCAATGGTCCTTGATGTATGAGGTATAATGGAAGTTGTGGATGGTTCTGACAAGAAGCCTGATGGGTCTGACCCATTAGTCCTAGCAGAGTGATTGAACTGAGACAAGAAGCATGTGCTCAGATCACACTCACCTTGAAGGACAAATCACTCAATGGTGTTCTATACTCAACAACAGCTGAAGAAGTCTGAAAAAAGTTAAATGAATGCTACAAGGGCAAAGGTCATCAGACCATAGCATATCTCATAGGCAAGCTATTCCAAGGAACCCTACCTGATGAGTCCAAGATGGAACTGCAGCTAAATCTCATGTGACAAAAGGCCTACATGATGAAATTCCTGGGTCAAACCCTTGATGACTTGCTTGTGACCATAGCCATCATAATATCCCTTCCATCTTCTTATTCAACTCTTCATACCATATTGATGTCAACTGCCAACAAACTCTCTGTCAACTCCATGGTCTCACAAATCCTAGTAGAAGAAAAGTCCCAAAAGACAACACAGTCAGTGCTCCTTGCAAAAGGACCTAATTCATGGAAGTTGAACAGTACATAAGTCAAAGGAGAGTGGAAAAGAGAAGTCAAAAGCCAAGAAGAAAAGGAAGTACTGCAAACATTGTGGAAAATTACTGTTATGGTTTGCTCCTATCAACATCTATTTATCCTATGACGTCTCTTTTCTCTTTTGACTTTAACTTATTTTCAACTTCAAAGTCACATGACTAGATCACATGATGGGTCACATGACTCATTTAACACTTTCACCATTGCAGGCTATGCCATCAGTCAACATGATGCACTCAGAGACTTTCACGAGTCTTGTTGGATGCTTTCACCCCTTTTAGTTATATTCCTTCTCAAGTTCATCTCTGTGCTGTGCACTTCTTTTCTTCTCTTCCATTCTGCCACTGCATGTGGTTGCATCATGTCATTCATTTCCGCTTCTTCCATTTCATGGCTATGCTCAACACATGTTATGCCTTATGTCTTTAATCTCCATCTTACCATATGCAGAAGTATCGGTAGATCCAATACAAACATGTACACATATGTAGAATGATATATAAACCTTGAGACTTCACTGAACATCCTCCAGTTTAGTTCTCTTGAAGTTTTCCCTTACTTCCAAGACTGAGCCTGATTCCTCTTTACTTCTCATCCTCAGTTGACATTTGGTGATGACCTGAAGTACAACTAGTACTCGATTTAGGGTTGTTTCAATTACATGGTGGAGAGTATTGGAAGAAGATGCTGGAAGATGCTGCAAAGAACATGTCTTCCTCTTCCAATGGTGAGAAGGACAAACCTAAGGACTCAAAGGAGAAGTCAGAGCTGACAGCATGTGTTGTGAACTTAGTATCAAATGACGCACCTCCATTACAGCTCTTCATGGTGAGGCAGCAAGGTAGCACCCTCACCTCCTTTGAATGGATTGTTGACTTGGGTGCATCTGCCAATATGACATGTCAGCACTCATGATTCATGACATTCCATCCACTCATACCTCCTCAACCTGTCACCATCAGAGACAGACACTCTATATATGCTACAGGCATTGGATGAGTCTGCATAGACATTGATATCAGAGACCAAAAGACCAGTGAAACAATCCTACAGGACATTTACTATATCCTGAAGCTAGACGGAAATTTGCTGTCAGTACTGTGTCTAGCCAGCAAAGGATTCTCTATATCTTTTAGTGAAACCAAATGTTGAATCTCCAAAGACGGCATGATTGCCAGCCTAGCATGCAAGCGAAACTTGCTATACATCCTCAAGGCTGTCCCTCAAGTACATGAAACCACTCATACTGTCCATGGTCCATCCCCTTACCTTGATCCAGATACACTGCTCAAAGCTCATATGGCAAAAGCAGCTACATCCAAAGCCTCATTAGAAATATGCCATAGGCAACTAGGTCACATACACTTCAACTCCATGCTAAAACTATTCCAAGAGGAAATGGTCAGCAGATTGGAGATAACAGGCCTGATAATGCACAACGAGACTTGCAAGCCATGCCCAAAAGGCAAGCAGCATTGTGAGCCAATAATACAGACATCAATGGCCAAAAACCCATGTCTCCTTTACCAGACATACTCTGATGTATGTGGACCAATGCTGATGTTATCCCAGACTGGACACTTGTACTTCATGACCCACATTGATGGATTTTCATATTATGTCATGATAAAATTATTAAAGAGAAAAGATGAAGTACTTGGTCAGATGAAGGCATACCTTGTGTTATGCTTGATGTAACAATGGAACACCAACAAGAGTTGGGTTTGCTGAAGGTCACTCCTTCAACTGTGAAGGGAGTGTGTGACCTGCCCACTATGCAGGTTATCTGTAGATGGCTTATATGAGAGCCAAGATCAAGAAGTGACACAGATGGTGAGAGAAGAAGCAAGCCAGCTGTGAGTGAACCCAAATACTCAGTATGATTGTGTAGGTTTAAGTTAAAGAGTAATTACAGGTGGAGACCAAATATATATACTGCCTAGAGTCATTTAGGGCAGGTGAGCCATAAAAGGAAATAGTATGTGAGGGGAGGAATGAGTGTGATGATGAGATAAGAGACACATCATGTATAAGAAGCACATGACATAGGAGGCAGTGTCCTCAGAAGAGAACAGAATGGAAGAGAAGAGGATCAAAATGGAATGGAAGAAGTAGGATCAAAAGAGGCAGTGTCTAGCACTGTGTAATCCTGTAGAGGGGCTATAATGTTGTCTCACAGGGAAGACCCTGGGTAATTGAGGGAAGGAGTGGGAGAAAATGGAGGGGGGGTACTGCTACCTGTAACACCTTGAACATGCTGAAACAGTTACCAGAGAATGAGCAAACATCTTCAGATCTGATGGGGGCAAAGAATATGGATCAAAGTCCTTCCAGGATCACTTGACAAAGAAGGAAATCCACCATGAGCTATACTCCACAAGAGAATGGCATCAGCAAATGGGTGAATTGAATGCTCATGGAAAGCACATGTTCAATGCTACGTGATGCAGGGTTAACAAACTTGTACTAGGGCAACACAGTCCTATATGTGGCACACATAATAAACTGAGTACCAATGTGCACAATCAATGGCAACATTATGCCATACAAATGTTTCACTGGAAACAAACCGTCAGTTGCACACCTCCAAATTTTTGGATGCAAAGCGAATGTACACATACCCAATGAAAAGTGTTGGAAACTTGATCCAAAATTGCTTGAATGTGTATATCTTGGTTATGCCCAAAACTGCAGCATGTTTGTGTGTCTGCACCATCCAACAGATTGAATTCTTGAATCCAGGGATGCAGTTTTTGACAAGGGAGATAGCAACAGTCCTATACAAGTAGAAATTAATGTCAACACTCAAAATGATGTTGAAACACACCTACTGTGACCTTAAAACATTCTGAAAGCTCCCAATAAATCCCTAGGACCTGTGGAGCCAGTCTCAAGCATCCAAATTGCCTCAGATTGCGAAATGAGTGAAGAAAGTGAAGTAGAAAGCAAAATGGAAGTGGAATGTACCCTAAACAAACCATCCAACACAAGTGCAAGTCATGCACCATGCAATCCACTCACTACCACTCAAACCAACTCAGAAGGCTCTGAAATACAATGCCAGTCATCAATAAGACACACTACACCTTCTGAAGGCCTACCTGTTCCTTATCCAAACCCAATTCCACCTTTCAAAATCTGCAGGTTGACACAACAGAGAAAAGTGCCAGTTTGTGACAATGATCCACTGGCACACTACTTCATCAATTCATATGAAAGGGCAACCTTGCAGAGCAAGCTGAAAATTGAGGAGGGGTGGAATCAAGACAGCAAAAAGGTGAAAGTGATGGAAAAGATGACACCAATAGGAATGACAAGGGAGATAGTGAGGCAATAGACATTGCAGGAGTGAGTGGGCATGCAATAGAGATGAACAAATGTGCATATCACACTGACATAAGCACAGATGATGAACCACACACCTACAATGAGGCAATGAAATGCTTAGACTTGGACCTCTGGCAAAAAGCAATGATGGATGAACTGGATGTATTCAAGAAAATCAGCCTGTACGAGGAAGTCAACTGACCATGCAACTGTAAAGTAATTGACTCAAAATGGATTTTTAAGATCAAACATGGACCAAAAGGTGAAATCAAAAAATACAAAGCATGTCTCACAGCAAAAGGATTCATGCAAGTCCATGGAGTCAATTACATGGACATGTTCACCCCCATCACTAAATTCTTGACCATCCAAGCTCTTTTCACTCTTGCCACCAAATATAACCTTGAAATCCATCAAATGGATGTCAAATTGATGTTCCTCAATGGAAAACTCAATGAAGAAATGTTCCTTGAGCCTCCCCCTGGTTTTAGCTCCACACACTACAAAGTCTGGTGACTACTCTGAGCACTTTATGGACTAAAGCAAGCCCATAAGTCTTGGTACACACTTCTACAAGCAGTATTTGAGTCACTTGAATTCACATGCTGTCAAGCTGACCCTAGCATATTCTATAAAGTCAAAGATGGCACTGTCAAATGACAAAAAGGCCATTGAAACACTCAGGATCCAGCTCACCCAACAATATGAGATGACCAACCTTGGCAAGGCATGCTGGATCCTTGGCATGGAGATCATCTGTGATCATAAGAAATGGATGATTGAATTATCACAACACCAATATGTTGAGTCAATACTTGAATGACACAACATGGCAAGCAGTCACCCAGTCACCACTCCAATCAATGCAAAAATCAAGCTTATCAGATTAAATGGTGCTGAAGTCAACATAAAAGAGTACCAAAGTGTACTCAGTGCACTCATGTATGTGATGCTAGCCACCTGTCCTGACCTTGCATTTGCCATTGGCATCCTCAGCAGACACTTAGCCACTCCAGGTCAAGCACATGTAACTGCACTCAAACAAGTCTACTGTTACCTACGTGGTACAATGGAAGCATGCTTTCTTTATCAAGGCAATGCAAGTGCAGATCTATTAGGTTTCATAGATGCTAATTGGGCAGCTGATGTCAATGATCACTGGTCCATTGCTGGCTATGTTTTTATTCTAGCTGGCACAGCCATCAGCTGGTCCTCAAAGAAGCAGTCCATCATTGCTCTATTGAGTACTGAATCTGAATACATGGCTGCTGCTGCTGCTACAAAGGAAGTCATTTGGCTCTGAACCCTTTTCAACAAACTCGATAGGATCTCTTCCACTCCCACAATGCTACTGATTGACAATCAATCAGCCATAGCCCTTGCAAAGAATGCTATGTTCCACAATTGAACCAAGCACAGTCCAATCCATCACCATTTTATTAGAGAGAAAGTCAAGTCAAAAGAAATTACTGTTGAGTATGTCCTGACAATGGACCAAGTTGCTGACATGCTCACAAAAGGGCTCATGAGAAAAGCATATGTGATTTACGAGAGATATGGGTATCATTTTTTAATCCATCACTTGTCAAGTGGGCATGTTGTAAATTGATGATTTTCTAGTATGTCAAGGATAGATTAAGTAATCATGAGAGTACATTAGTTACCTTTTTTGGCTCTGTCGCACCTCAGTCCAATACTTCATACTCAAGACTAAGGTGAGACATTTTCTCTTTAGCTATGCATTACTTTCTTGTTTACTGATAGCTCTTAGCCTAGCTCATCTACTCGTTAGCCTAATTTCATTACAGAACAAAATGCCAGACCTCAGGAGTCTCACCATGAGATACTCCTTCTGGGGAGACAAGCTGATATTTCACCACTGGCACACCTCTCTGGCTAGCTCCCAGGACCTCTACATCCCTAGCCAGTCCTAGCCAGCCCTTGTTAAGTCATGGAAAAACTGCCACTTGCTAGGGCTCACTGTTACAGACCCTATTATTTTTCCTATTTTTCTATCTATTTTTCCTGACTTTCTAGAACCACTTTTGCATTTAGCTCCTGTCTAACAGCCCCTATCACCTGAGACACTAAATGCTCAAGTTCTTGACTATGACCTAGACTGCCCCTTCTAGACCCATTCTGTCATAAGTGACTCACAAGGACTCATACTGACTCAGTATTCATCTCTGTCCCTCTTATGAATGCCATTGACTCACACTGACTCTACATAACTTCTCAAGACTCCTATGCTATGCCCCTATTCTATATGACTCCTCATGATTCCTAACAACTTACCATGACTCATCTTGACTCCCTGTAGCATAGCATATTGTCAGATCTAGTGTACACAAGTGTAAACCCCTAGACAGTATGTATATAAGGCCAAAGTTACCCTCCAGAGGACCTCAGTCCTGTCCTCTTGGAGATTTCCCAATCTTCCTTGCAGCTACAACTCTCACTACTATTGTCCTCTTTGGTGGCTGGTGCTTGTCTGGTAAGCATTGGTTGTTTCACTTGCCAGACCTTGCTATTTCTCACTAGAGTTCCATTTCCTTGCCAGGTCACTCAGATCTAGTACCACCAATACAATATGCATTTACTACTACTCATAGTACAGTATTCTTTTTGAAGAGCCCAAAGCATCAAATACAAATCAGCAGAAAAGTATCCATAGTTAGAATAATGTGAGAGCATGTGTAAGGCACAAGCAATAAGAGCATTGAGAAGGCATGAGCAGCAAGAGTGTCCAGAAAGCATGAGCAACAACAACAAGAGTATTGAGAAGGCATGAGCAATGAGAGCATCCAAAAGGTACAAGTGGTGCAAGAGTGTCCAGAAGACAGCAACCAAGATATCAAAATCCATTTAGAAACCATTTTTGCATGTACATGGTTTCTTCATAGTTGATTTGTTCTTATTTGCTTTTGTCAACCAAGTAGCTGGTTTGCTGCTACTAGTACTTGCTTTGGTAAGCTTGATTGCCACAATGTCTGGCCCCATAGATAAATCTTGCTGTTGAGTGCTTGTAGTTGTAGCTTGTGAGGCTTCTTAGTTGCCTTTGTGCTATCTTCTTCTGTTATGGATTTCTTTCCTTTCTATTTTTCTAATTATGTATGCTCTCACTCATTCTGCTTCACATATGTGAGAGGCTTATGCCCTTATGGTGATTACCTCAGGATATGCCATTTTTATGGATGACTTACTCAAAATAGATGATTAACCTTTTCTAGGCAGTTCTCTCATACTGCATTGTTTCCCCTCTATCCAGATGGTCCATGCTGGCTTGGTCTGTGCACAAATCCTAGCAGTATAAGTACTTCACCTTTGTACAGTAGTTCCTCATCTAGTTCTATGCAATATACTTGCTAGAGCTTGGTCATTCCATGAATGATTAGTCCTTTGATTAGTCACAGTGAGATCCCAGGATTTCTAAGTATCTTTGCACTACACTAGAGTGTGCACTTCAACTAAGTTCTACACATTAATGTAACAAAAGAACTAGATCATCCAGTTTACCTTTGCTATTTAGCACAAGATCCCTTCCACTACCATTTCATGGCAAAGAGGAATCCAAGCCCCCTCCCCTAAGCAGAAGGAAAACATTGAAATTGCAATACTGCCTCTGACTACTGAACCCACCAACTACCACTATGATGACCCCAACTTCTTCTCCCAAAACTCCACCACCCCCCACCCACCCACCTCTCCAACCATTCCCATTCCATCTTTGTCCTCTTTGAAAGTGAATCTTTATCATTTGAAACCAACAATTCTTCCAGCTGCACCTCTACCACCACAAAGTGCAACAACTGAAGAATGAGCAGAATCTCCACTAGAATCCCCTACCTCCATGGATGTCAACAAACATAAGTCAGAGATTAAGGCGGGTCTGCCAGATGATTTCTCTGGTCACCCAGATAATGCACCATGATGGCTGTTGGCCATGAAGGCCTACTTCCAGATGAATGATTGCTTCTACAATGATTGAGCCAAGATACTTACCCTCCTTGCCAAGATGAGCAAAGGATGAGGGAAGGACTTTTCTGAGGATTGGTACCAGAAAATAGAAGATGAAAGTGTGTTGGAAAGTGCTAAGTCCTTTACTGCTGTGACCACAGGCTTTACTAAAGCCTTTACCCCATTCAATGTTGGTGCCAAGGCATGAATTGACTTGGGAAGACTAAGACAGAATCTTAGGGACCCCAATGGGCTGGATAATTACAACCTCTGGTTCCAACTTCTCACCAGGAAGGCTAAGATTACAAACAAAAAGGCATTGATAGAGTGGTATATCAATGGCCTCAACAAAGAACTCACCAATTTCATCCTTATGATATCCACTGTCCCCAATACCATCAACATATGAATCCAGAAGGCCTCCCAGTTTGCTGGGCAGGCAAGAGGTGAGATAGAATCAGGCAAGGAAGAGCCTTCACTCCTGCATCCATCTGGACCCCTTCCCAAAATTGTTTCACCCCTTGGCATGATCCAAATGCTATGGATATAGATGCTGTTTGCCTCACCCTGATTGAACACACTCACCATATGAAGGACAACCTTTGCTTCATTTGCCATCAGAAGGAATGTCACATCACCAACCATTCTTGCCCCCCTTGTAACAAAAACCTGCCTTACAGTAACAACAGGCCACCACATTCTCCTAAGAACCCCTAGAGGATTAGAGCTGCTTCCACCACTCCTACCCCAGAATCTATTGCAACCTATGTCACCAATCTCAGAGGAAGAAACATCCCCAAAGAAGATATCCTATAGGTATTCAAAACCTGCTACAAAGAAGAACCAAAGGAAGTGAGAGAAACAGTAGCAATCACTAGGATAGAAGTGGCCAAGGATTTTTGAAATGGAGGGAAGTTTCAACATCTTCTCCTTCAC
>JBBPQV010000216.1:0-30512 GCA_038092675.1 Boletus rufocinnamomeus
ACACCTCTTCGACACGAAGAGAATTGACCAGTTGGACCTCTTGACTAGAAGCGGCACCCTTGCTCGGTGATCCAAATGACGACGTTCGACCGACACTGTGGCGACCGGACCCTGAGGGAGAAAGGATCGTCGAGCAAGGAACGGACGATGATACAATGCCAGATGTCTCCAACACACTAACCAGGTCGGAGAATTCGCTGCAAGAAACTGGTGTGAAAATCCCATTTTCAGAGCGTTCTAGGATCGTGACATTATAAGTATAGAGCTGGGAAAGCTCGAGAATGCGGAGCTTGGAGGCTGAACTCGTGCGTTTGGTGGGGGTCTTGAGAGGAGAATTCGAAATGGACGATAGAGGAAGAGCAGCATCCCTCCTCTTCGAGGCAAGGACGACTGCAAGGAGCACCAATCTTGATTGCAGGCCAAGGTTTCGAACCTTGACAGCTGTCTCGCTGTTGCTGGACTTGACGGCAGCATGTGGAGTTGAGGAATTGGGATGAGAGCTGGTGGAAGGTAGGTACACCTTGAGCGCGGCTAAAATGTGGTTTGGGGTGATGGGGGGCACAGGAATCGCCAGAGGGTTTTCGACAGCAATGGTAGAAGATGAGACGGCAAGGTCGATTGCACCACGAAGGACCTCGAAGAGTATCCTCACGTCACCCGTCTGGGAGGCAACCTTTTTGGAAAGCAAGGTCAAGGGACCAACGGGCAAGAATTTGCTGAGTTGCTCAGAGTTATCAGCGTCGGACAACGGTGATAAACGCGCTTGTAATACTTCGAGCAGCTGGGAAGCCGTATACGCGCCGAAATGGAGGGTCAAGACATTGGTTGCTTCGTCATTGGACAGACTTGCGGGAACAGGGAGGGTATGCGTGTTTGCTATGCCGATGACGCGAACAGAAGAGAAGTGCTTGCGAGCAAACGAAAAGATGGCGGAGAGGGCATGGGGGGATTTTGCAATATGATCGAGCTCGTCGAGGACAATGAGACTGTGACAGGTGCGTCAGTACGCGTGGAATGATGCCAAGGGAAGTTGTACCATCTTCGTTCCTGTGTAGCTAGTATCTTGTCTAGGAGTCGCTTGCCCTTTGCTTTTACGCCTTTAGTCCTTCTGACCAACGTGGAGTTCTGGATGTTTTCGCAGAGACAATCGCAGAGACCGTCCACGTTGTTCAAGGCCATGCAATTGACTGTTATCACTTTAAGATCTTGGCAATACTCGAGCTCAGCTAAAACGGAGTTGACGAGTGCTGTCTTGCCAGTTCCGGAGGTTCCGGAGATGAAGAGAGAGGACTTGAACGGTTCACCTCACGCGCAGACGCGATGAATTGTGTGATGACGTCGCGTTCGACAGACCTGCCAGCGGTGGTGAATGTGCCGTTGCATGTTGACCTGAGTAACGCGCGAACACGAGCGTGTATAGGGAGGAGCGCGACGGGGGGCACTGGGGGAGACGAGAACGCGAGGGAAAGCGAGACTGCCAACGGCGCGTCGACAACGCGTCCCGATCATTTGAGCATTCCCACGCCCTGTGTGATAAAAGGTGTCACTGGCATCTACATACCGGTTCGGAGGCCGACATGATCACCAAATCTTCACAAAACCCCACTACATATTTCACAGTACCTCTTCCGCTTTACCCCCCGTCGTCGTCGTGACCAGGATGCCCTTGCTCACTACACTGATCGACGACAAGTCTCCCCTGATCGTGTATGACGCAACCTGGCATGCTGGTACATCCCAAGACGACACCTTGGCCACCAAGTATGCTTGTTGTACATGTCACTGAACGTGGTCACTCATTCCCTTGGTAGCCATTATCTCGGTACATCCACAACAAACAATGTAACAGATGGCTTGGCAACACTTGACTTCAACGGGACTGCAATCTGGATTTATGGGGCCAAGCGGCCAAATCATGGGAGTTACACTGTTCAAGTAGACAGCGTAACCTATTCAGGTTACAACAGCAACGGGAGCAATCTATTCCAGATACCACTTTTCAATGCATCGTTCAACCAGGGAATGCATACGGCAAAATTGACAAACACTGCATCCGGAGGTCTTTATGTGGGCATTGACATGGTCAGTCAAAGCTTCCCATCGCGCCATTAAATACCAAACGTCGGTAGATCGTGTGGCAATCGGAAGTTGGGAGTACAGATGACCAGTTGGTTGATGAAGTAGTTCAGGACACGGATTCCCGCTTTCAATACCAAGAACCAGCTTGGGACACGACCTCCAGCACCCTCGACTTCAACTTGTTCGCTAATGGTACTGGCCAGTAAGTGATGGCAACTGGGCAGTTGCACCGAACTCATCGTTTTGATTGTCCTAGTATCACAGAAACGTACGATGCGAGTGTCACATTCACATTCACAGTAAGGTTTTATTCCTTCAAATCCATCATCAGTGACTTATGTACTATGCAGGGCATGCTTGTTGTTCAGCACATCGTTACGCAGCTGACAGATTTATCAGGCGAGGCTGTAACTATTTTTGGGACCTCGGGGCCTTCCAATGGACCGTACTCGGTTCAGTTGGATGGTGGCAACAGCGTGACGTATAATGCAACAAACGCTTACCCTACCAACTACAGGGTTGTGATTTATCATGCCGATAATCTTGGCTCCGGTTCACATCAGCTCGTTCTTACCAACCTCCCTGCTGGTAGTGGGCAATCCCTTGGTGTCGATTATGCACAGTTGTGGACTATAGCCAAGTGCTTTCCCATGAATTCTGTGATTCACTCACCGTATTGACCGAGTTTTATACTCTACAGTACCACCACCTCATCACAGAACCCAAACCCCACAAGGTGTGTTCCATGTACTCATGAATGCTTCTCCGTCTCATGTTAATGAGTAGTGACATTACCTCCCAGAAGTAAGTGATACGGAAACATGGTAAATGCGACAGCTGGCTGACTTCATTGCTAGCAATCTCAGTTCAGGAGCAATTGCTGGCGTAGTCGTCGCAGTCGTAGCCGCAGTTCTAGGTGCAGGGGCTGCCATCTTCTTCTATTGGCGTTGGAAAGCTGCTCTGGCCACTCACCGTGACCTTTACCGAATTTATACCCCTCAAGAACAACCTGCCATGTCTGCCACGGTGGCTCCGAGTGGCTTTTCTTCGTCACTGGAGACCAGGGGCAACGTGAGCTCATCGCGAAACAATACCTCGATCCCGGCCCTTACTGGGATGGCGCAGCAACTAGCTAACAACCATCCAGCACAATACGACGGAGCTTTCTCCGTATCTCCCGGCTCTCGTGACTCGCGAAGTTTTATTGACACAATGAGTTCACCAACCCAGTCCCCAGTAGACGAGGTGGGTCGATCTCGCCTGATCAACTACTCCAAGGATGTTGAATATGGTTCTACGCACAGGGTTTGGGACGGAGGCCTCTTCCTGACGCACCCGGAGGGGGGCTGCCGCTGGCCGCCGAATTTCCAAAACTTGCGAGTTCGCGACGTGGTCAGAGTATGATGACAGACAATCGCACCTCTATTGCAGTCAGTGAGGTTCCCCCGCCAAACTATAACCAGGCAACTGGGAACGCAGCTACCATGCACGAATAAGTATTGCGATGCGCGACTCTGCGGTTATTTATTGTCATCACCTTTATCGATTAGCTATTTCCCGCCAGCGCAGGAACGTTGAATACTACGCATTGCGTTCTTGGCTGTATGCTCTGTTACTCCCTTGCCGGTCACCAGACTACAATCTGTCGTCACCGACTCATTAGATTATAATTGTAATTTATCGAATACTCGTTTTTTTACATATCTAGTGTTCGCCAAAACTGCCATATGGTGATACTAGTTGGTAGGTATGATCATATAGATATGTATTATGACCTCCGCCACCCGAGTCCGAGGCTCGGAGGAAAGGCGACAAACGAACTTTCATTCGACGTTGGAACTCCCTCAGGCTTTTTCTACCTTTTGGCTTTGACTTCCATCACGGACACTCATCACGGATGTTGGATGATTGGTCCCATACACTTCTGCAGACTGATCCCATGAGGATTTACCGCGCCAAGAGGGATGCCGCGCATCGGACCGTCACATCCAAGTACAACATCCTTGGGTTCATATCCTCAGGAACGTATGGCAGGGTCTACAAGGCGCAGAGCGTTGACTCCGAAAGCGTCATGTACGCGATCAAAAAGTTCAAGCCTGACAAAGAAGGGGACGTTGTGACGTATACTGGCATCAGTCAGAGTGCCATTCGAGAGATTGCAGTAAGCTCCACCGTACTCTGTTCATGACCTGCGGGTACGACGTACTGTGGACAGCTCAACAGAGAAATATCTCATGAAAATGTCGTTGCCCTCAAGGAAGTCATTTTGGAGGATAAATCTATCTATATGGTCTTCGATTATGCCGAGCATGACTTTCTGGTACGTACCATATATTGGACAAGATGTTAAGCTTGACCTGATGATCACCTTAATCACAGCAAGTCATCCACCACTACTCTCAAACCCTCCGCATCCAGATCCAATCTCAAGTTCTGAAATCCTTGGTTTACCAACTTCTAAACGGCCTCGTTTACCTACACTCCACGCATATTCTACACAGGGACCTCAAGCCCGCTAATATACTCATCACTGCTTCAGGAACCGTCAAGATCGGGGATCTTGGCCTCGCTCGCTTGATTCACAAACCCTTACAACCTCTTTTTGCAGGTGACAAGGTTGTTGTCACAATATGGTACCGTGCTCCCGAGCTGCTCATGGGTGCAAAGCATTATAATAAGGCCATTGATTGCTGGGCGGTCGGCTGCGTTTTCGCAGAACTTGCGAGTTTGCGACCAATATTCAAGGGCGAAGAAGCAAAGCTGGATTCGAAAAAGAATGTTCCATTCCAGAGGGATCAGCTCCTCAAGATTTTCGAGGTTCTTGGCACACCAGATGGTAAAGAAAGCTTTTGTGCCGGACAAGAATCTTGTCTCTGACCCATCTTTCTTCAAAGAGAAGGACTGGCCTGGCGTTTGCGATATGCCCGAATACCAGAATATGAAACGACTTGATACGTATGTGGACGAACAAGCGGTCGAGTAAACTGCACTGACCTCATCCATCCTCAAGATATCAAAACCGTCTTGCAGAGTGGTGCCAGTCACGTATTCGATCGCAGCAAGGGCACGACTTACTCCGTCAGCTATTTGCGTATGATCCCGACAAACGATTGACTGCAAAAGAGGCCCTTGGCCATAGGTGGTTCCAGGAAGATCCTCGGCCCACACGGAAGTTAGTCGGACCAACGTCCCTTTTTTCCTCCCCTCGTTCGGTGCTCATACCTTCCCCTTCTGATTACTTACAGCGTGTTCCAGTACGTACCAGCTCACCAAACTCCACCTCAACGACGAATCACTCAAGACGAAGCACCCTCGATGATGGGCGTCCCTGCGCCAACGCAGCCTCATACACAACCGCAAGGTCCAACAGCACACGGACATGGACAAGGCCAACATCTGTCACAACAGTCCAAGCCCGGTAGCACTACTAGTTTCGCAAGTGTTAGTGCTGGTGGAGCTATGCAGGGGTACACCACAGTCCAAGGGGGGTCTTCCAGGAAGAAAGCTAGACTTGGATGAGCCTGTGGTGAACGTTATGTTCAGAAATATTTTTAATGAATCCCAGGATAATGGTTGGTTGACTTGCCTTGTACAAGTAGCGTGTTTGTACAGGTGGCGCTACTACCGCTTTGGATCGACTTCAGAACTCACTGAATAATCATTATTATTATTGGTTGCTGCACCATTGAAGACAGTTAACCAAAATTATCAGCGCCCTCCGGGCATATACCTGGACCCGAGGTAGGCTGTGCTAAGCAACCAATTTCCTACAAGCACACAAAACCCCACCATCAGGTTAAGGTTAGGTTCCGAAAATGTCAAGCCAAGACTTCCCACGGACGTCGAATCTTTTTTTTCCCACGAATTCTTACTTTTTGAAACCTGTCCCCTCCGGGTCCAAGAATACGTTTACCAGTGGCTTGGGTCGTAGGAGAGTCCAAGAGTCCGAAGGATTACTATTAGAACTATTTCACCTGAATTCTATGCGTGCGCATGCGTTGTTTAATTAATCCAACCTCTGAGCCTAAAGTATATGTATGATTTGTAGATAATCTTGCTTGTTTTGCTATTTCATTGAATCCTGTGCTTGTTGCTTTGCAACTGGCTATTCGACGTTTGGCACTCGGTACTCAACCTCGAACAGCACTGACGCAAGGCATACTTGGGTCTTCGTGCGATGGTAGAGGCCAACTCGCAAAAAAATGGGTTTTGGTCACCCGAGCTTCTGTGTTACTTCGTTGCTGGAGGCGTCGCAGGTGCTACATCTCGGACTGTTGTAAGTCCTCTAGAAAGGCTGAAGATTATACAGTGAGTGATACTTCCGACATGCTTCTTGCTTTCTGACGGCAGCCTTGTGAAAATCTCTAGGCAAGTGCAGCCGCGTAGTTCCCATAGCCAGTACAAGGGAGTCTGGCGCAGTCTTATGAGAATGTGGGAGGAAGAAGGTTTTGCAGGCTTTATGCGAGGAAATGGGATCAACTGCCTGCGAATAGTGCCTTATAGTGCTGTGCAATTCACAACCTATGAGCAGCTAAAGAAGGTTAGTGAACAAAGGTTCACCTCGTTCTTGCTGCTCGACAACTGAAACCACAGATAGCTTTTCACTGGCAATGGATCTAAGGAACTTGATACCCCGACACGGTTGATTAGTGGTGCATTAGCTGGCATTACCTCAGTCTGTGCGAAATAATCTGTTCTCTTTTACTCTGACATTCAGACTTGATTTTAGGCTCGACATACCCTTTAGACCTTGTGCGTTCCCGTTTATCTATCGCCACGGCCAGTATATCTGTCCAGAACCAGTCGCTATTAGCGGCATCTGCGGACTCCGCCCCATCTACTATCCCTGGTGCATCGAGCCTTAACCCGAAGGCACATTACTCAAAAGCTAATCTATCAGTACTTGGTATGACACGCAAAATCATGCATGAAGAAGGCGGTGTCCGTGGATTGTATCGTGGGATTGTTGCAACGGCAATGGGAGTTGCTCCGTACGTTGGGATCAATTTTGCGGCATATGAGGCATTGCGTGGTAGCATCACGCCACCGGGTCAAAGTAGTACCGCTAGGAAACTGGTCTGCGGTGCTCTAGCCGGTATGGAGTCATTTGTACTAGTTTTCAGCTGGTACTCAATGCACACGTTCTACAGGGTCCATTTCGCAAACGTTGACGTTCCCATTTGACGTCCTGAGAAGAAAGATGCAAGTTGTGGGCATGCCGGCTGGAGGGATGGGATATCAATACGGTGGAGCCATAGATGCGTTGAGGACTATCATCCGTACCGAAGGGTTCCGTGGGCTATATCGTGGCATTTGGCCCAATTTACGTGAGTCCATCATTACAGAATCATACCCTGCCGATGGAACGCTCAACAACTGGATCACAGTGAAAGTCGCGCCAAGTATAGCAACGTCCTTTTTCACCTACGAGCTGGTGAGAGACCTTCTCATTGCACCATCATGATAGAGCATGTGCTTCATCATTCCTGTCCGAGTCCCATAGAGTTTGAAATGTAGATGATAACACATAAATTTAATTATTTCGTAATGCAAAATAATGTTTGATGTGATGTCCAAAATTGGGGTCGCAAGCATACCTGCTGACCCGTCAGGACGAGCAGCACCGTGTGCACGTTTCCGTTCCTTGAATCCTTCATTCTCTTCCGTGCCAACCATTGGTGGGGCGTCGCAGAAGTGGTGGATGCTCTTGATTGATCATCTGCTATCACCGTGATATTGTAACTAGCAACGGTTCCATTGCATTTTTTCTCTCAGAATCTGCATGGTGAGTTCGCTTGTCATATTGGTGACCGGTGTGGTGCTACACGTTCGTAGCCTTGCTGTCTCGGCATTGCATTCTCTGGTCCTCCTTCCTTTGCTAGGATTCGTACTGATGGCTTCAACGCACCTTTCCGCTGTAGCACCGTAATTATCTCATTTAGGTGATCATCGAGTTCATATCTTGCTTGACTCGATCTGCCTAGTTCCTTTCCTCCGCGCCAGAGGCCCATAAAATCACCGGTTCAACCAGGAGTACCTCATGGTCCAGAACAAGCAATCATTCTCCACGTTCCCGGCCTCGCCTTCGCCTTCGTCCTCGTTTTCTTCGTCAGCTGCTTCGTCCATGGTGCCACCTGCAACACCCCCCTCTCATTCGGGTATCCCAACCGCCGATCAACTCCCTTCACCCCCTTCCACCACGTTCAAGAGTATCTTTGGTGTGCCTACTTCCACCCACCGTCCTCATCCTTCCTCTTCCACACTCTCGATGGGTCAGGTTGTCAGCCGGCCTGAGGTCAATACCGCATTGTCACCGTCATCGGCTCCCTCTTCTCTTGGCGTTTCGGCGTCGAATACCGGGAGTCTGTTTAAGCGCGCTTTCGTCGGGCGTCGGAAAAAGTCTGACACTGTAACACCATCGTACCCAAGACTTGATAAGGGGAAGGAGCCGCAAATCGACGAATCATCGTATGGATCAACGAGTGCTGCACCTCGTCAAGTGGGAGCAAAGCAGCTTACCCTCCAGCTTGCGCAACATGTCTTCAATAAGAAGTCTGCACCTGCATCCCCTGCGATGAGTGGTCTAAGTTTACCACCTCCGCCTCCCCCACCCAAGCACGCTCAACAACTGGTTCCTCCCTCATCCCGTCTCACGCCAATTAATACCAACATTGATAACCGCACCTCCACCATAACGACGTCTAGTCCCATCGTGCCAGCACTAGATTACATGAGGAAGAGCGATGAACATATGGAGCAGGTCGCATCGAAGGAAAATGAAAGGAAGGACCTTGAGAGGTCGGAATCCAAGGATGTTCGCAGGAAAAGCGATTCTACCTTGAGCCTCCATACCATCCGCCCTACTTTCGGGAGCAAGACACCTCGCCCCGTTTCGCTTGCAGAGTCACTACATTCCACTCATACCATCGTCCCCATGAACAAGCGCCTAAGTGCGTTGATCACAGACGCAGAGTATGTCATGGCTGAGGAAGATGATGGGGCAAGCAACGACGAAAAGGGGCGAGCGTTTAGTCGTGTTTCTCCAGCCTCGTCGTTGCGACTCAGAGATAGGAGGTCTCAATCTCTCAATCTCGGCCCTCCTCTTTCATTAATGGTTTCTGGCCCCACCGCCTCGAATGCAACGATGAGTCTGGAGGCGATAACGGTCACTCTTCCTAGATCAACATCGGAAGGATGCGAGCGGGAGCGCCTTGTCACCCGGGAGATGGCCACGACGACTTTCTCTTCCTTGCCTTCGGATACTACTAGGGACGCTGTAATGCGACATGTTAGCGCCATCTCCTCCCTGAACCAAGTGTCTAATTCAGCTACTCCGCGGGTCGAACGAACTTTACCAGACCTCCCAGATGCTCCTCCACACAGAACTACATCAGCACCACAACCCCATTTTCCCCATCCATTATTTCGTCAGACAGCCATCAGCATGACCTCGGGCTTTGCCCCTGCCGCTGGGCTTGCAAGACGTGCTGTGGAGAGAATGGGTAGGGTTTGGGGCTCGAAAGGTTCGATTTCAGGTCCTCTCTCGTCGCCGCTTGGTGAACCGTCCAATGGCCGCACTGGACCACTATCCCGTGCAGGTTCAAGCCACTCGGAGTCCACGCATCACGGACACGGCAGGAAGGTTCGCCACAATCCACAGACACCATCTGTTAGTTCCGTTGCTTCATCTTTATCCGATCATGAGGGACCACAGCTCGGCAAACTCCTCCGAGGTCCCCTTCGTGTATTACCCTCCGGAGGTGTTGCTGGCGGTTTCGTTTTCGGGAGAGACCTCAAGGCTTGCGTAACAGAGACTGCCATAGACTCTATTCTGAGCGTTCTGCACACGCACAACGTGGCGCACGATGGACGAGAGGATCCGGGGAGTCAGCCTTCAGCGCCATTAGAAGGTCGCCATGTTCCTGCCTTGGTGATTAGATGTGCGCAGCATATTCTTGCATGGGGTATCCAAGAACAAGGGCTTTTCCGGTACGCAGTGCGAACGCATACCTATAGGTCGTGAATATTCATCGTTCGCTTTATAGTGTCAGTGGCCGTTCATCTCATGTAGCCAAGTTACGTGCAGAATTCGATACTGGTAAGTGTCGGTGATTCACTGCCTGGATTCAAGATTCATTCCCCTAAACACAGGGGCCGATTTTGATATCGTGCAATCTAGCCCTGGAGACTTGGACCCTCACGCAGTCGCTTCCATATTTAAAGCCTACTTGCGGGAATGTGAGTGGCTTGATTTGCTTTTGGCTGTTGCCTGTAACTGACATCTCCACTGGAGTGCCTGAGCCGATCCTGACAAACAAGTTGATGCCCTACTTTGATGCTGCCATGGCCTCGGAGCGGTTGACCAACAACATCCAGGATCCACCCCCATCGAATGGCACACATGAACTTCGGAAACCCCCGTCACTCTCAACACTCGGCATGCCAACCTTTGGCGCAGCCCATCCCCCATCCGAATCGCTACGCAAAGCTCTCTCATCCCTCATATCTCGCTTGCCACAGGAAAACCGCGACTTACTCTTGACGGTGACAGAGTTGATCAATCATACCACTAGGAGGAGCTCCGAGACGAAGATGCCGCTGGGTAACTTGTTGGTTGTGCTGTATCCCAGTTTGAGCATGAACCCATCGCTGTTACAAGCGCTATGTGAAAGCCAGGGTATCTGGAATGGTGTTCATCAACGCAAGGAAGCCCTAGACCTGGATGCAATTGCAGGTGAAACCATTCAATCCTCCGTTGGCGTTTCAGAAGTGGTTGTAGAGATGAAAGATGTTGGGGTCACCGACCAGGTAGCTTTGCACCCGAGACCATCGAGCGAAAGCAAGCGTTTTGCTCGTCCTCTTCCCGACATTCCTACTGATGGGTCGACCTCTATTTCATCCTCTTTGTCGACCTGCGAGCCTTCAGGACCGCGTGTTAGCGGTCATGATGGAACCTCTCACGTCTCACTTGAAGCCGAGACATCCTCATCATCATTCTCTACAACAGACGATAACTCGTCGATTTCCCATTCATCGCAAAGTGGCCGCCCAGTCACCCCTACATCTTTGAATTTCAAGTTAACCAACCCATACTCCCCACCTTCCCTGTCATGTTCAACCGATTCATTGTCCGTTCCCTCGTCATCAGGGTCACCTATGCAGCTGGTGAAACCACTAGTTCTCGTGGATGAGTGTAGCGAACAACAGTCCTCCAACTCTCCTCATTCCCCTGACATTGCAGAACCTATTCCCCTCCCGATCCCGAGTTTGAGGCCGACGCAAACCCCTTCGGTCGCTCAGTTCCAATTTCCCGGACCACGGGACAGTGTCACCCGCATTCCACTCATACATCGTAAATCTACACCATCCATTTCTTTTTCTTCTTCTATCTCGGCAGAGGCCCGGTCAGCTTCCATGGCTTCTCGTGCAAGACGATTGAAGAAACCCTCGTTACACCTGCTCTTTTCCAAACACTCTCAGTCTCCCGTTTCATCACCTACGGCACAGTCGGCAGGAGTCGCCAGTCCCCTTGCGAAAATGCAGGAGAGTGCTCTACGGTCGTCTTCTACGCCCGACTCCTCTCCGGATTCTATGGTTACAGCGCCGCAGTCGTCCCGATTTAGCTACCCGCCAGTATTGAATACGGCGATCGACGAGTCTTCAATTTCGCTTGCCTTAGGCATTAAAAATGAAGGGGAAGACCGTGCCACTTCTGTCGGACATGCCACTAAGAATGGTATGACAGATTCGCAGGGATCGATAGGACCTGGTACACCTCTTCACCGTAGTCTCCCGGGGGAGACCAGTAAAGATGCCCATGCCCAATTCCGCCACTTGGACGTTGCTCTCCCAGAAGAGGAACAATTTGGGGAATTTAACTGGACACAGAGCGTATTGATGGCGGCTGGGGAGCCAAGTTGGTAACAGGGCTTATCTGTCGATGAACTTCGTGAATCACTTCGCCTACAAACCGGACTCTAGCCGTCATTCGATCTGCAGGCGGGTCTCTACATAATGCTCATAAATCTCCGCAGCCTTAATTAGTTTGGTCATTCGACTTTATCAACCCACCCTGGAATGATATCTTCGAATACATACCCCATTTTTCTTCTTCTGACCCGGGCATTTATCGATGACATATAATTATTCCGGACGATTTACGATCTGGGCTGTTCTGTCCAGCTGGTTCGCAGATTTTAATAAAGGCTACATGACGTCAGATAAGGTCTAGCCCAGATATCGTTTGGAGCGTTTCGAAAAGATAAAAAGCCACCGGCCAACTGTTCGGTCGCTGCCTGCACATCTTCTCTTCTTTCATGGCTTCTAGTTCGGTCAAAGCGATACAAGAGAAACTCTTCAGAGGCGGCGACGATGCCAATGGTCTAGGATCCAGCGACTCAGACTCTCGCGATCCCCGTCTTACTATTCAGATTCCCAAACCAGCAGCATCAAAACCAGAGCCCCCTCCAAAGGTTCCGAAGGCGAGCCCACGCGGCCAAGATGCATCAGATGGCGACACCATCCAGAAGAGTTACCGCCAACGGTTAAGTGATAGGTTGGGCGTCAACTACCAAGGTGTAGAGAGGCACCGTCTTCAGCAAGATGATGCTCGGCTTCGCCATTGGAAACGGTGGGGTCCATATCTCAGCGATCGACAGTGGGTAAGCCTAATCTAGCAGCGGCCTCTATGCTTTGATACTCATCATTCACCTCAGGCAACGGTTCGGGAGGACTATTCGGAAAATGGTGACGCTTGGAGTCATTTCCCCCACGAACACGCGCGATCACGGGCTTATCGATGGGGCGAAGATGGCATTGGCGGTATTTCAGATAACCATCAACGACTTTGCTTTTCGCTCTCCTTATGGAATGGCGAGGATCGTATGTTGAAGGAACGTCATTTTGGCGTCACAGGTCATCAAGGGAACCACGGCGAAGATGTCAAGGAAATCTACTATTATTTGGACTCCACACCTTCTCACTCCTACATGAAATTCTTATACAAGTACCCCCAACGCAAGTATCCCTACGAAGAACTCGTGACAGAGAATGTCCATCGGGATCGAAATGTGGCAGAGTACGAGATCCTAGATTCTGACGCTTTTCAAGACGACCGTTATTGGGACGTCTTTATGGAGGTCTGTGTCTTTTGCTGCCGCTTAGAGCCACTAATCTGAACCATATTTTACAGTACGCAAAAGACGAGGATGACCCGAACAACGTTTATGTGCGGATCACCAGCTACAATCGCGGTCCAGAACCTGCAACGCTCCATATCATCCCCCAGCTGTGGTTCCGCAACACATGGTCATGGCCCGCTGTTAAGCCCCCAATGCCATCTCTCGCTGGCTCGGTCACGGAGAACGACATCCAATATATCAAGATAAGACACCCGACCATGGAGAGGTACTTTATGTACTGCTTACCCTCTCCGCCACCCGTCGACGTGGAAGGTGCATTCGTCACGGATGACGATATCGTCATCCAACCCGAACTCATGTTTACGGAGAATGACACCAACTTTCATCGTCTGTATGGAGGACAAAACACATCGCCGTACGTCAAAGACGCTTTTCACGATCACATTATCCCGTGTCATCGACCTATCTCCGGGCCGGATGGTTCGGTTTCCGAAGGAAACGATTGCAAGGGGACCCACCAGTTCATCCCAACATCCACTTCACAACAATCCCCTTTTGTCAACCCAGAAAAACGAGGCACAAAATCTGCGGCGCATTATATTTTCCAGGATGTCCCGGGCAACGGTGGGTGCGCGGTTGTACGCATAAGATTGACTCCGCAATCTGTGTCGAAAGTCTCGAACCTGGAAGACGAAGGCACCTTTGACGGGGTAATAGAGGAACGGCGCGAAGAAGCTGATGAATTCTACAATTCGCTTGTATTCGGCCCGATGAGCGACGATTTTAAGCAAGTAATGAGGCAGGGCCTGGGGGGTATGTTGTGGACAAAACAGTACTACCACTTCGTACAGAAGGAGTGGATCGAAGGCGACCCTGCACAGCCCCCACCACCCCCCGGACGTAAATACGTTCGCAATAAAGTAAGGTTTCTCAATGGGTTGCTGGTCTGCATTAAACCACTCGTTAGGATTGGCGCCATATGCATATCGACGATATTCTCTCCATGCCCGACAAGTGCGTACTTTTATCTATTTGTTTTACAGCGCTGATAAGTGATTTGCCCAGGTGGGAATATCCATTTTTTGCCGCTTGGGATACCGCCTTCCACTGCATACCCCTCGCCGTCGTCGATCCTGCCTTCGCCAAGAAGCAATTAGATTTGCTAACTAGGGAGTGGTACATGAAGCCAGATGGGCAGATTCCTGCGTATGAGTGGAACTTCTCCGACGTGAATCCGCCTGTACATGCTTGGTGAATATGGTTCCCATTGAATTTGTTCAAACTATCGATTTAACGGACTCTAGGGCAACATTTAGAGTTTTCAAGATAGAGCGTAAGCTCACAGGGCGGGAAGATATACCCTTCTTGGAGCGGGTCTTCCAGAAGTTACTGCTCAACTTCACGTGGTTCGTAGTGTGTTTTCACGGGAGATTCAGTTGATCACGATTATCTGTGCAGGTGGGTGAATAGAAAGGACTCGGGGGGACACAACGTCTTCGAGGGAGGTTTCCTTGGGCTCGATAATATTGGCATTTTCAACCGTTCCGAGCCACTGCCAACAGGAGGAAATTTACGTCAGGCGGATGGCACTGCCTGGATGGCATTTTATTGTTTGAATATGTAAGTCTGAGCCGATACGTCCTTGCAGGTTTCGTTGATAGTGTCCAGGTTGAATATGGCCCTTGAGCTTGCGAAGCACAATGCAGTGTATGAGGACATCGCCTCCAAGTTCTTTGAGGTACGTCGAATTGTTTGTGGAAATTCCATTTCACTGACCAACTTCAGCACTTCATCTTTATCGCTGATGCTATGACATACATGTCGGGAGATAACGAGCGAAGCCTTTGGAACGAGGAAGACGGAATGTATTATGATGCCATTCAGTTTGGGCCCGGAAAGTCGATCCAGTTGCCGGTGCACAGCCTTGTTGGCCTCATCCCCCTTTATGCAACCCTTGTTCTGGAGCCTGCCGTGCTCAGCCGATTCCCAGGTTTCAAGAAGCGTGTGGAGTGGTTTATCGATCACAGACCCGAGGTCTCGGCTCGGAATATGGCGAATATAAAGGGTAATGTGATAGCTCTTATCTCACCCATGGTTTTCTCAGTATTTTCTAGTCAGTGGTAGGGGCGAACGACGTCTGCTCGCGCTTGCCAGCAAGGAGAGGCTTGTCCGCATTTTAGAGAAGATGCTAGATGAGAACAAGTTCTTGAGTGAATACGGTATTCGATCGTACGTCGGGTTGCGACCTCCCTTGCACAGTATCTCATGCAATTGTCGTTTAGTTTATCGAAGGTGCACAAGGATAAACCTTGGGGAATGTATGTTCATGGAGAGTGGCATGAAGTCGGGTACTGGCCTGGCGATTCTCACTCTGGGATGTTTGGCGGGAACTCTAACTGGCGTGGACCAATCTGTAAGCACCTAATGACACTCGAGTTCGCATGCAAGAACTCACGGTCTACCTAGGGCTTCCTGTCAATTTCCTGCTCATAGAAAGTCTTCAAAGGTTTTACCAGTACTATGGGGATGACCTTCAGGTCGAATGCCCCACCGGAAGTGGCGAATACATGAACCTCGTCGAAGTCGCGGAAGAAATTCAACATCGTATTATTCACATCTTTGGGCGCGATTTTGAGGGCAGAAGGGCCACTAATGGTGGTAATCCGAAGTTGGACAGTGATCCATATTTCCGTGATTATGTCTGGTTTTACGAAGTGAGGGTCATTTCCTTTATATTCATAGTGACTGACAGGATTATCGTGCCAGTTTTTCCATGCAGATAACGGTCGAGGGCTTGGAGCATCGCATCAGACAGGATGGTGAGGATATTTGAGGTGGAGAGTTCGTGCATTTTGATTTATAACTCCATTCTTTGCCAGGTCGGGCCTCGTTTCCTATCATATCTTGCAGAGCGGAGTGACATGCCGGTTACCAAGAACACCACGAAGTAAGTTTCCTCTGCCAATAATCATATTATTTCACTCTGTGACTGTTTTATCGAAGCTCCCCGGAGCGTGGTCAACCACTACTTTGATGTAAGTGTCCCGAGTTGTGTCTTTCAGCCCACTTTATTCACGCGATGGTAGGAAACCATTGATGGGCAGTCGGAGTATGGAGATGATGCTCGCTCTTTACATAGCGCCATGAGTAGCATGGACTTACATAGCCTAGGGGACTTGTCGCCCGATGCGTTGTAAAGTTGCCCAACACAAAGCTAGATTTCCGTTGATGGGTCATAGATTGCAGCCCTTGTTCGAGCGATGGTTCATTGGTAACCAATAATCATAATATAATAAGACCCGTAGCAATGAGTGTAGTGTTCTATCAAGAGTAATACATGACCGATGTTCCTCCATGTTTTAGATATGATGCTCAATGGCGTCAAAGAATTCAAGGAGCGAAAATGACAAAAACACAGATAAATTCTTGGTTGTAGACTCGGAGTGGGAAGTACGTTAGAGGAATCATAGAGAAATAAAGAGGAATGAGGATGAGTGAACGAATGCGAATGAAACAGACAAATGATGGATAGACTTAACAAAGGACGGTGTCAGGTGACAAGTGAGAACAATCGCTGTAGGCAAGCGGCACGGGATTATAGGGAATGAAAGGGATAGCATCACCAGATATCGCGGAGAACCTACGTGACATAGAGAGTGACTTGTCCGCCAGGGCGGAACGACTCAAAAGCCATCTGTACATCTTCGGTAGACCCAAGGGATATCAAATCACCATCCTCGTCCTTGTACTTCACCCTTAACGGAGTGTCGTCCCGACGTGGACCGCAGAGGCGAATCTTCTTCCCGACCTTATCCACGAGCTCGTTGAATTCCGTGGATCGAGGGACCTGGATAACGAAGATATCATCCTGGAAGTGGACTTTGACTTTCACGGAAGGGTGGTGACCATTATTCAGAGCCATGGTCTCGAACATTTGCGACCTCGATTGTCGCAACCCTGATCCTGCTAGCGATGATTCACTAGAACCAAACGGTGTTATCGGCGACGAGCTGTTCGGTGACTCCTCTGATGAGCCACGAGTGGATTGGCTTGAGCCACTACCCCGTTTATTTTCCGCTGTCGAGCTCTGCGTGCGATGTGTCCATGCGGTGCTAGGGATGGGAGGCGGAGATATTTGTGGAATATATGCGCTGGGTTGACTTGCACTCCTGGATCGGCTGAGTGGCAGGGCGACCGGTACACTATTAATGGAAGTCGGTGTACCGGGTTGTTCATACTGGGCCGTGAGCTTCTGGGAGCTTATTTGGGTGTGCAGGGGGATTCGAGGAGGTCGAGAGCCAGATCCGAAGCCAGCATCTGTTGTGCTTGTGGTAGAGCTCATCCGTGTGGCTTGTGGGCGGTAGGAGGGTATAACAGACCCAGTAGCGCTAGGGAATGGCTGGGTACCATTGGCAGATCTCCATTGAGTATGGATATAACCGTTGGTATCTTCTGTTCGAGCTCGAGAATGGTCATACCCGGTAAAGGAATCACGGTCAAGTTGAAGGTTTTGTCCTGTTAAACGGTGTGTGCCTAACGGCGTACCGCGCCCCGACGAGGGTATGCTTGATGGTGGGTAATCTTCGTACTCGTCATCCAGATCAAACTCGAACCCATCTGCGGAAACATATCCGTGCTGACCAGCACTAGAATACGATCCAGAGGACGATGCCACAGAAAATTGCTCCTCGCTGGGATAAGGGCTCGGTCGGTGACGACTGCTGGCCGGATGAGGCGGTAGACTGTTTACATATTGGACGTGCGACATTGAAGATGATGCTCTGTCGTGAGTGAAGGGAAGTGGGGACCGTTGGGTAATCGAATGGGGTATGGAGGCGTGGTTGTTGTGCGCGACAAATTGCGAGATATTTCGATCTGAAGCCCTTCGACTTGCTACTTCCCTGATCAGCCTGGTAATCTGGGTCTCCCACTGTTTCAGCTGCTCCTCCGAACGGCAGCGGAGAACGAAGTACTCCAAATCGTCATCACCTCTCCACCATACAGCAAGAGAGTATGGGTTGACGGTAGAAGAACCTTAAAGGAATGTTAATTTGCGCGTGACGAAGTCCAACACTCGCATACGCACCAACCGAACTTCTTGGCGAACTTGGAATGGCCTGGGTGACGTTGTTCAAGAAGATACGACCTTTAAGGAGGAGCGGAGTATCCTTCTTCTTGTTCGGTACACCGGGAGCAGGCGCGACTGAGGGGGTAGGCTGCTTCTTCAGGATCGAATTATTTTTGCCGCCCCTTTTGCCGCTCGGTGGCGGCTGGAGCGCCTCCTTGCAACATAAGATGATCTTCTCGAATAGAAAGACATGGTACTCTCGGTCCACTTCTGACTTGGTAACAGTGAAAATATCGTCGAGTAGGAGGTTACCAAAATTGGACAAGTGATGACCCTTCCATTCTTTGACGCGACCTTCGAGGTTTCGTACAGTTTGATTATTCTCCGCGCGACGCTGCGCTTCATTGATCTTATCTGTTATCCGCTTCGCCGCAGCGGAACCAGCTTGCAGCTCCTCGTAGTGTGGGTAATCAACAATGGTTGATGCCTTGACTAGGGACTGCAGATGAAAGTGAAAAGATGTAAATTAACAGAGAGGAATTGCTCACATCGAGGAGTAGTGGATACTTGCAAATCCTTTGAACAGGTTTAATTAGAAAAGCGGGTAGTTCTGATTTGGCGTTGATCAAATTGTTGTGTACCTGGGACCCGGGAGGGAATAATCAGATATACTATTTTGGGATGCAACCGACGTCGGCCGTTGTCACACCAACCAGGCTCACATGGAAACCAAGTTGGCGGGGCGCCGACATGGAATCAACAATATGACATACCGACAAGTTCTGCTCCTCTTTAATCATAATATCTGCTGCATTGGTGTAGTTAGCACAGTAAGGCTCATAAACCGCAAACTCGTCTTCCTATTGTTCCAAATGGAACACAAGGTGATGGAACACAAGGTGTTGCGAAGACAATGAAAGTACCGCATTAAGTACGGGTGAAATACCGAGAAAGGCAACAATTGGACTCACGTTCTCGAGAAAGTGCAGACCCCAACGCTCATCTTTCCAAGGCAGTTCGGCAGTGCTCTCAAGCCGAATGAGGAACTTTCTCTGGAAGTTAAGCAACTTGTTGAGACCCGGGAAGAGTAGATGGATGGTATCCTGGTCTATTGTGTTGCTTTGCGACAATGCAGTCGCGTATTTCTGGCTCAAGTCAGCGAAGGATAGAGATATGAAAAGATGCGCGTCTGACCTGCATGACCTCCAGATCCTGCACGTATTTACGTTCAGTTTCTACCATCTCCCTGATAATATTATTTCGGGCCGCGTCATGCGCATTTGGAGCGACAGTAGCGTTAAATGCGTGGTTTGCAAGGGAATCTATCGACTCTTGCGACGCGAGCAGAGGGGGAGAGGTTGGAGCTGGCTCGAAGATATCGGATGGTAAAAGGTCGACAAGGGTAGTGACAGTGCTAACAACCTACGGTGTGTCAAGGTTACGAATCGACGGAGACAACAGAGCTCCGCACCTTGACCAAGCCGTCGGTAGAATGACGATCCCACAAATCGGATACAGTGAATCTTTCACAATTGTCTATTTCAGACAGTCTCATGGCGAATTTAGCAATGGCACGTTTCTTCTCTTTCTCATTGGAGACATCGAAAGTGGCAGGATCAGTGCTTATCTCGGCGATGGGACGAGCTGGGGGAGGAAGGAGATTAAAGAGAAAACAGAGGGGGATGCCGAGGGTGAAGCAATCCCAAAGCTGTGTGACCGGATCGGTGGACTGGCGAAGGTCGCCGTTGGGAGAAGAAAGGATGAAGAAGTGGGAGAAATTTGGGATGCGCATGAGACGAGCACGCAGGGAGGAGCATTGCTGGTAGAGAGAAGTGGAGGCGGAGGCGGCTTTGTTAAGGATGTTGTTATTAGCGACAGGTGTTTCAATTACGAGGCCAGGGTTGGAGATGATTGATTTTTTGCGGCCAGCAACGTTGGCCATGATGGTGGAAGAAAGAGAAGGGTCGGAAAAAAGTCGAAGAAGAGGGAGGAGAAAGGGGAATACAGCACGATGAGTAGCGATGCGCTGTTTGCGGGTGAATTGACGGGGAAACTCGTCCACACCCTCGATAGATAATACATTTTTGGACTCCGACTTCCCGTGTTGATACACACAAACAGGACACAACATCGCCGCTGATGAACTTATTTGATGTTTTATTCGTGTCTCGGCGTCGGTCCGCTATACCCCCATACACTTGCTCCGGGCTATCGGAGCATTCAGCATCAACGCTGTCCGGCCCCATTAGCGAACCACCACGTTTGGGTGCATGTGGCGTACAGGGTAACGTAGTTGTGTATTGTGTCCCGGGCCCCTCCATTATGATGGGCGGAGCATGTCACAGCGTTCTATGTATCTGATCCGGCGCAGCGCAGCCGGGGTGCCGGGGAGGTGGATTGAGAGTCCGCTTGTAGGACTCCAACCACTGGTATGCTTCCAAATTTGTATAGGTCACACACCCCGTGACCTGAATTTGGTTGGCGGTTTTTCTTTCGCCTCTCTTCTGAAGGCATCAAAACCAGTCCTGGCCAAGACCCATGGCACCAGCCCGCTCTACCAGACGCGCTCACAGCCAGAATGCCCCCCCGCCTCCCAGCGATCCCCAGAATCCCATCCTCTTTCTCGAGCCCATGATGGGCACCCCGCTCACAATCTACATCGAAAAGGACGTCGACGACAGAGATGACCTCGTAGACCTAATCACCGTAAGTGATTCACGCTTGTGTACCGATCATGCTGTCCTATCACTCCCCTCGCAGAAACATGGCGGCGCCGTCTCTCCTAGTTACAGCGGCACTCCATACATTCTAGGCAAGTGCCCATCGATCTCCTCCGACTGTACCAACAGCCCTCATCCAAACCTCAGTGGACCCCCACAAAGAGTCGGGTCAGAACTTATTCCGCCAGTATGCCGGCAAGAAGGGCAAAATCGTTCTGCACTCCCGCTGGGTGCAGGAGTGTGTTCGTACCGGTGCACTCCAGACATTCCAGAACAACTGGGCAGGGTGCAAAGTGACTGGTACAGAAAAGTAGTAGCCCTTCTGCGCATTCCATGTCATCCTCTGAGATCAGCCTTCTTATAGGGTTGACCTCCCAGCCGCTGTCCCTTCCCAGAATGACCCTGCCTCTGCTCAGGTGTCTTCGTTGCCACCCATCCCCCCTCCCCAGGCGCTCGCGACCATGGGTCCAACTGACCCTCTTGTGCACCCACCGCCGCAGGGTTCTTATGGCTATCCCGTCTATGCACACCCGATGCACCCTCCCCCTCGCGGTATGCAGCCCCCCACTGCAGCCCCTCCTCAATCATGGCAAGCTCCCAATGCCATCGCACCACAACAGACTCACATGGCTCCTCCTCAGCCTCCTTCAGGAATACTTCCCCGTCCTGCACAACCCTATCGGGATGGTCCATGGGTCACTGGTTTTGAGCAGCCTCCACCTCATATGGTACCAGGACCGAGTGGCCCGCCCTACGCTTATAGGTATCGAGATGAACAGACAGATTGGGCAACCGCACCTCCAGGCGATTACGCCTATGATCCTGCAACGGTTAGTTTGGAAGCCGAATAACCCTGTGTCATGTAGCTTGACGTGCTTGTCCAGTATGAGCAACCTTACGAGCAAGCTCCTCCTTACATCCACGATCCAGGCCCTTCGACCGCCGGCTCATCTAATGCACCTGTTGACAATGCCGCCGGAGAAAAATCCCGCGGTCGGAAGCGAAGTCGGAACCAGGCAAGCTTACAATGTATTTTCGCAGTCACATATGTCTGAAATCTAGTAGGGAATTCCTGCACCACCGCCCTCTACCCTTGTCCTCAATCGAAGGAATCCGCCTGCTCGGTCGCCTACGCCACCAAACCGCGTAATCAAGAGCACATATGGCGGGAATCTTTTCACCTCCGACGATGTGTTGTACCTCAAAAGATACATCGATTACTGTCAAGAGCAAGGTCTTGTACTAAGGTTTGTCTCTCATCGCTTTCCTATACATGACGTCTTTAAATCCAATCGTTCTTAGCCTGAGAGAAATATGTGAGAGGATAGCTGTAAAGGTTTGTATTTTTGCCTAACATACAAATGGACTGCTAAGCAATTCACCCTGTAGGCCCCGCATCATACGTGAGCAGACCAGTCTGTATGCCCTTTTCATCCCATCGAATAACCTCTCCACAGCTTTTACTCCTGGCGCCGGTACTGCAACAAACATCAAATCAGGCTTGGTGGGTATTCCATGGACCTTGGGGATGTAGTGACTCCCCAGGAAGAGGGAGAACAGGAGCAGAACGAAGCGGAACAACAGCTCCGAGTTAGTACCGGTCCCGGGATTATTGCAGCGGCACAGCAACGACTACAACAAGAAGGTAACCAACCGCGTAATCGATCTCCAACTCCCCCGAGGGCATTGTTCAGGAGCACGACTGGTAAAGGAGTCGCGTTCACGGAACAGGATGTGACATTTTTGGTTCGCTTCATGGAATATAGGAAGTGGGTCAAATGCATGGTGGACAGCGTTCAATTTGTTTACTGTCCTTTAACTTCCGTCATAGATCTCAGGATCGTTTCGACATGGTAGCGTTCTGGAAAGACGTCGCTACAAAGGTCATTCATTCACTGTGAATGACATTCGCCGCTCATTATTTCATTCACAGGCGCCACATCACTCTCGTGCATCATGGATGAAGTTTTGGCGTCGCCACAAACACGAACTGAACAGGACAGAAGGGGATGATCCTTTGCCACAACCACCCGAAAAGAAGATGCGGTACTCCCGCTCAGACGACATTCTTCTTGCCAAGTATTTTTTCACAAAGCCAGAGGGCACGTCGGATAAAATATTCCAAGCATTTGGGCGACTGGTATGCATGGCTTGTATTCCCCTATGACAACCAATTAGTGAGCCGCACCATTGTAGCATCCTCATCATCCTTGGAAGGGATGGCAAGAACATCACCGGATACACAAAGCAAAAATTGATCATCTTATCCAGAGACTGGTCAACGGAGAGAACATTGACGTGGACGATAATGCAGCGGACTCGGAGGTATGAGAACACGTTTTGGACTTTAAATGAGCCTCTTGTACAGTATAGTTGACTATCATCAAGTGCTCATGATTATCATTTTATTGTACACCTCCCTATGCACTGTAATGGCTGTAATCCGGCATAAAATATGTCGCCGCGCAACGTACGGTTACGTACCCAGCTTATCAACATGCGAGCCCTGCGACTCGGAGTGAACTGACGTTTTTCCTACTACCATTGACCAACTTCAAACATGATGGAGTACATGACACAGGAACAAGTGGATCAGGCCAGTGAGAAGTCATTTCTGGATGCTTCATTTAACTCACTCCTATATACTACGTTATCTAGTTGTATCGGGAGGGGTGAGTGAAACTACTTCCCGGCGCTTCCACGAAGAGCCGGTGTAGCTCAATTACCGTTGACAGTTACGTCTGCATTCCAAATTTCTTGTCGCAAGACCAGGTCTCATCTCTCCTTCAACGCTCGAAAGATCTGTTGGCTGACTTCAGCTTAGAAGACCACCCGCTTGTGAGTGTTCGATCATTAATACCTTGCCGCAAATCGAGAAAATGAAGTTGCTCGTCACCGGCCCTCAGACGAAGTTCACTACATCTGACAACCAAGTTGGTGATGACTACTTCCTCAACTCGGGTGATAAGATCCGCTACTTCCTAGAGGAAGAAGCCGTGAATGAGAATGGACAGCTTACAAGGGATAAGACCAAGGCAGTCAACAAAATCGGACATGGTGCGCTACTGCCTGGCGCTATTTTTCTTACAGGACTGAGGTACTGCAGCATTACACGCGCTCGATCCGGTCTTCCGGGGGGTGACCCTAGAGAATGACAGGTTGAAAGCTGTGGTCAGGGACCTCAAATTTCATCACGATCCTGTTGGTAAGTCAGCTTTCAAGTTCCTACCGGATCCTAGGGACCATGAGTTCAAATAATTGTCGTCATCACAGTCCTTCAATCGATGGTCATCTTCAAGCAACCAGAGATCGGTGGCGCTGGTAATTAGTTTTGTGTCTCGAGCACGTCATTGATCCTCACTAAAAGCTTACTTACCAGTTCCCGAACACATCGACTCGTGGGTCACTAATTTATGAATCGTGATGTTAACTTACGTTGCTGCTTTCGCATTGTGCTCTCTAAGGACATTCCTTGTGCGTAGACGCCTCCCTTGAGATTTACTGCCGAATTCCTGCAATTCTAACGACTTTTCTAGTATACTTCGCCTCCCACCGCCCTCGGATTCTGGATACCGATGGAAAGATGCACGCCATTCAATGGAGCACTTTCGTTCCTACCAGGCTCGCACCTTACCACACCAGTCACCAAACGTTTTATACGCAAGCCTGGAGGTGGAACCGAGTTTGAGGAAATCTGCCCTCCCTTTCTTCCCAATGTGAACGCGAGCTCTGCAAGCACGACCGGGAGTTATGTTATGCAAACCTGCGAACCAGGTCAGTTGTTTTGCGCTATTCATCAAACCACACTTGATGGGGTTACTGCAGGGGACCTAGTACTGATCCACGGTAATGTCTTGCATAAGTCTGAGCGAAACACGAGTAGCCAGACTCGCTATGCATACACGTTCCACATGATTGATAGCCCACCTCATGCCCACTACGACGAGAAGAATTGGCTCCAGCCAACGCCGTCGATGCCATTTACTAAACTCCTCGATCTCCCTAACGACGTTACCAACGAAATTTCTAGGATGGTTTAAACGTATCTCGGCAGATATAACAGTGTAATGGAATTGTATTTCCGTAGTTGTGTGTGTTGTTATCATACCGCTACCACCTCCACTTGGCCACACTCCTTCACTCTCTCCGGTGTCAAGTTATAAAGTTCATCAATAAGTGCAGGCAGGAACGTTCCAGATCCCTGTACGTCGGACCGCGTTGCGGCGCGTTCCCCCGCAATGGTAAGTGCCAAGATGCTTTTAAAGTTTAAGCTTAAGTATCGGAAAAGTTTGGCGAACGTACCCTCCGACCGCCCCGATCAACATGTCACCTTTCACGAGTTTCGCTACCCCATCTTCGTTCTTCGCCAACTCCCAAGCTCCAGCACAGAACGTAGCTACACAAGTACCTACCAGACATCCAGAACCGGTGATGTCTCCCAGTAGCCTGTGTCCATTTGTAAGCTTGACAACAGTGATTCCGTCCGAAATCCAATCAGTGGCCCCAGTAAGAGCAACAACACATCCTGAAAGTTTGGAGACATGCCCACGCGGAAGACGTTAAGTTCGCGACAAACTCACGTTCCTTTCTCGCCAGGTTCCTGACAAAGGTAGCAGGGTTTGCAAATCCAACGCCAATACTATCAACCCCTTTGGCTTGTACCTCGAGGAATAACTCGTTAGTATTCGGAGCCTAACCGCGGACTAACTGACTCAGAACCTACCTCCTCTGAATCAGCAAGGGCGGCGAGCTCTCCCGCATTGCCTTTGATGACACTGGCTTGCCATGTGTTTAGCAATTCGGCGGCGACTTTGCGACGAAACTCAGTCGCCCCTACACCAACCGGATCGAAGACTACTGGTTTCTTCGCGTCATTTGCAAACTGTCCGGCGAGTAACATGCCCTCCTTGTCCGTGACCGTGCCAAAGTTGATTAGCAACGCGCCAAGGACGCGGCTTAAGTCGTACATCTCCTCCGGCGCAGAAGCCATGATTGGGCTTGCACCCAGAGCTAGGGTGGCGTTGGCAGATTGGTTTGCCACGACGATATTCGTGATCTGTGGAAAATGAGCCGTGCACATGAAGTCAATGGAAAACTTAGTCACCTGGTGAATGAGTGGTTTGGTCTCCTTTATGACTCGCAACAGGTCAACAACCCTGTCTTTGATCGTATCCGTAGTGTAGGATGGAGATACTTTGCTCAATTGTTTGGTTGGACTCGACCAGGACCGATAAGCCTCTTTGAGTCTTCTAGCTGATTTGGAAGGCTCCGAAGATGCGACTATTTCTGAAACGACAGCAACCCCATCTAATCCATGCCCTGTAGCTGACACAGACCCATGCAAGGTTCTCAAGATGTTACTGGACTTAATGCCCCCTGGTGATCGTCACATTAGGTTGTCATAATGCCAGTAAGTCGGACGAGTCACACCAATCGCAACGGCTCTCAGGGATGTACCATCCAGAGCTGAGAGCAGTGGCCCGACTCCCCGTACACCAAGGGCAGGACTAGTGAGTTTCTTCGTGTTGGTCTCCCAAACCGCTCCGATGCCAATATAATCAGCACCGTCTTCTACAGCCTTCTTGACGTGGTTCACGTTGTTGCAAGATACACCGATAATCTTCCCAGGAGGGAGAAGAGCTCGAGCCACATGCACTGGCATATCTGTTTGTCCCATGTGCACGCCGTCTGCATCGATGGCTAAAGCGATATCGATACGGTCGTTGATGATGAGGGGGACATCATATTCTTCACATAAGCTTTTGCTTTCCTGAGCGATCTGCAGAAACTGTGTCGGGGGCAAACCACGCACGAAAATCATTTGCCAACGAAGATAGGAAGAGTAGTTCATAACGCACTTCAACTGTGTCTGCTTTCTTCTCTCGAACTTGTACAACGGTCACACCCCCCTCCAAAGCCTGATTGAAAAATCAACCAGGCGTTCGATGGAAAATCGGGAGAGAAGTCACTTCTCTGAGAACATCGCGGTATGCCTGTTCGGACTAGGGCATAAGCTGACCCAAGTGTGTGTAGTGTCGGGGATGTACCTTTCCTTCGGGGAGAAGCTCACGTCCAGTGACCAAGTAGAGTGAGTAATCAATCGATCTCTTCATCGTCGGACAAGTTGTGAATGGCCTAGAGGGAAGGTGCTGACATAATGGACTGGAGTTCAATGAGTGGTGCAATAACAATAACTTGTATTTGCCACAACTTTAAATCATGTATAAGTTGTTGTCGAACCCCGGGTCCAACCGTTGGTTCTCTGCAGCAACGAAGCGTCACAGTGCAGGAGTACCAGCCTTCCCAACCGTAACTGCACAACTAGTAAAACATCATGTCTGTCTCCGTAACGCTGAGACAGCAGCGAAGGTGGCGGAGGCATTTGTTCCGGCTGGGACAAAAGACAAGGTTGTCATTGAAGCATTTCCAGGTATCACAAAATTTTCTGGGCACAACTGTGCGTCGACTGACAATAATCCTTGTAGGACCGGGAGTATTGACGCGCGCCTTGCTACAGCTGCCGAAGGAACGGATACGCAAGATTATTGTTCTCGAGAATACTGAATGTTTTCTCGATAGCCTTCGGGTATGTCGATATATCTTATCATTTACGCGGTACGTTAAAACATATTCAGCCACTCCAAATGATCGATCCTCGCGTGCGCGTCCTCCCGTGGGATGGATATGCGTGGAGCACCTATCGCAATCTGGAAGCCGAGGGCCATCTGTGGGACGTTGAAGCTTCCAGTTGGCAAGAACGTACGTCCTCAGGTATTCGCAGGAATACATCAGCTAGATTGATTTCTGTCACCTTCAGCTGATCCTCCACTTCGTTTTATTGCACATCTCCCGACTTCCATCTATGGCGAGCAGCTTATTGCACAGTTGTTGCGTCTAGTACCCGACCGGGGTTGGTTGTTCCGCTATGGCAGAGTTCCCATGAACTATATAATGCATGATTTTGTGTGGGAGGTGCGTCCACGTTGTTGCTCTGCATCAGCCATTCTGACGAGCTCTCGCAGCGTATATCGGCAAATACCAGCAATGCCGATAAGCTGAGAAATCGGTGCAAGTTGTCCGTCATAGCTGAAGCCGTCGCCTCGTTTCGGGAGGTCGTCCCTTCGGGTATCCTTCAGCCATATGAAGAGCACTTTTGGCCACCAAATATTGCCACCGCTGAAGGTCGTTCAAGGAAGAACCGGCAGAACAGAAATATGGTGGCCATTACCATAGATCCGCTGTTACAACAGGTCTCGTCCCCAATTTCTGGTAAGCTGAGATAACTCACAGATTCGACAGAACATCGAGAAAGGACTTCTTGACAAGTGGGACTTCTGCTTGCGCAAACTATTTGTTCTCAAATCAAATCCACTCAATCGTGCTATCTCGTATGTCAGCACAGCTCGTTTAGTCTTAATGACTCATTCTTTGCTAGTCATCTCGCCCCGGGGGCATCAACCTTGTTGACTATGCTTGCAGATAATTCCCTTTCTGGACATCACTCAATTGATACTTCCAAGCCTGTGCGTGAGATGGATGTACAAGATTGGGCAATGCTTGTGCAGGCATTCCATTCATGGCCATTTGCACCTGATGTTAGTTCACAACTACAAACCTGCCAACTTTACACACTGACATTTTTCACAATTCAGGATTTGCTCATAACAGATTCATTTTCTCGTGAAGAGAGGCTTTAGGTGTATTGAAGCTTATTGCTGTCAACTGTTAGGATGACAGTTTGCACTTTATTTGTAGATCCTTTGGTCTAGATTTCTTGTTTGCATAGACACTAGTAGAAATGCACAAGATCCTGGCAGTGTGATGCACAATATCTTGTTTCCATGCACTTGTGTAGTGTTGTTCAGGCCTGACCTTAGGCCAACAGGCCAGGCTAGTAGGCCATGGCTTGTGGCACACTGATGATAATATGTACACATTTTTACCACACTTCTGACCATTGGCCACGCATTGTATGCATTTTTGTACACCTTATGTAAACATATTTATTAGGTTTAAAATTTAATTTATATGAAGCTAATTGGTCAAAGTCACTGCCCTGTGTGCACCTTGCCAGTATGTCATGTTATCAAAAATAAAGTACAAAATGATTTAAAAAGAATAATTGCTCAATTTATTATCCAGGAAATAAAGAGATTTGAATAAATCAATAATAGTGCCACTCACAATTAGTCTGAAGGAGCTCTGACTTGCTCTGAATGTATTCTGAAAGTTGTGCAGAAATCATCCAATTTGCTATCACCATTCAGGCAGAGTCTAAATCTTAATGCTTGCACAATGCTGTCAAATATGCTGGCTAGTAGAGAGGCTGCAAGCTATCCACCACACTATGTTGACTCCATTAATGAATTCCCACCAAAGATATCCAGCACCACCTGCATCCAATAATCTCCTGACCTGGGGCTGTGGTTGGGGATTCATGTGTGATCCACCTCACCATTGAGCCCAAGAACCTACCATTATCACTTCACCCTTATCTGAGACTTCCACATCTGACAAGTACATCATCCAGTGGACCAACCTGCAAATGAACATGTTCACCACTCAGCTTGAGTCCCACCTGGCCAACTGCAATATTCTTTTTTCTCAGAACAAAGTGAAGCATTTGGACAACCTGGAGAAGCCATCAGGCAGAAACAAGACTACAATTTATGCTGTTCTTGCACAGCTTATTTTTGGCAAGGGTTTGAAATGGCAGGAGTGCTTTGTTGCCATGCCAAAAAGGTTTGCAGTCTTAGTATCAAACTGCCCTAGCTAGTACATTCAAACTCATTTCAAACTCCCACTGTTATTAACCTTGCAAGCAGCCTTTGAAAAATGTTTTTCCAACACTACTGCTTGCTGCACCAGACATGACAGGGTATTCAACCTGATGTAGATGTGGCAAACATTATTATGGTTTGCTTCTATAACCCTTTTCTTTTGGATTTGGTCATTTCTTTCTTTTCAAAGTTATGTGACCAGATCACATGGTGCAACCCCTGAGTATTTATTTCTTCTCTACATGCAGGCTATGCCATCAGTCATGGTAAATCACCTTTTGCATTAGGATATATTAATTTCCATATTCATCTCTGTGCTGTACATGCTTCTTTTCATTTCTGCTTCTTCCATTCTGCTGATGCATGTGGTTGTATCATGTCTTTCATCTCTGTTTCTTCTCTTCCATTATGCCTCATATTATAACCTGCCTTTTTAATCACCACTCCTCTCATATGCTCATATATATGTACAGTGGCTCAAAAAAGTGTCCCAATGTTTGGCTATTTTGCAAAGAGTTGACATTTGCAAGAGATCCAAAAGGTGTTAGCTCTAACCCTTGCAGGGTCATCAATAGCCCTAACCCTTGCCCTGAATCCGAGCTCTTGGTCATGTGATTTGGTTGCCATGGCACTGAGATATAACCATATTAAAATGACATGTCATTGGGACACTTATTTGACCCTGATGTTATTAGTTATTATTTCATAAATAACATAATGTTCT